>JAGDQP010020622.1:0-32996 GCA_022664845.1 Lepisma saccharinum | reverse complement strand
GGGATGTGGAGGTAGCGCTCCACATATTCTCGACCTACGGTACGAAGTGAGGTAGTGTGGTCAGTCCCACGCTCAACCTCCTTTACCTTCCCAAGGTACCCAAGAGTACAAAGGACACTCTGGTACTTAGTTTGATAGGAAGCTGAGTGCACAACAGAGCGCCAGGCATGGGAAAGATGGGTAACGAACTTTTGACTGAAAGTGTATCAAAAAAATTGGACAGGATATTTTGAAACTGGTTAAATCTAAATAGGCTCAGATTTCGCGCAAACCTAGTAAACTTGTACAATCTTTCGTACTGTTTTAAATATTTATGTCCTTTTTTATTTTCTGTAATATTTGCGTTTCATTTGAAAACATGACAGTTGATTTGCTTTATTTTGTAATAAATATCCTAAATATAGTAGAGAAAAACTATTCTACTAATTACATTACCTTTAGTAATTAGGAAAACAAGTAAAATAAAATATCATCTGTGAAATTTATTGGTTTCAGCTTACAACACCCTAATTAAATTATTTTTCTCAACCTGTCTCGCGACCCCCACGCGCACAATGCACGACCTCCTTGGGAATCGTGACCCTCAGGTTGAGAAACCCTGATCCGACGTATACATAAAAGTCGGGAGCTATACTATACATGGTTTTGCCGAATAAGCTTGCTTGTGTATAGCGTTACACAAATTATTTACTTATTTCTTGGTGCGCGTAAACATGGGTTCAAGTCCGTGGGGGACTGTTGAAGAGAGTGGTTCGGAACAGACTAGCCAAAAATATATGACACGTCGTTAGGAGCTCAGCTGTTTGTTTAGTCGTTCGTAGCAGTAATTGATAATATTTAAAAATAGTTTTTGTTTTTGCGTACTACCTTTATTCTCTTCTTCATTATATAAACATTTGCAATTCAATTCAACCACCATTTGTCTTATTTTGAATGTAAACGCCATTTACAGTTAGTAGAGAACGTCCGACGTAGCTGGAAAAAGTAAAATAAAGGTTGGAAAATATGCGGTTTGATCCCATATTCATCAGCATCAAAAGTACAATAAGCAAAAGCCAGAAAAAGTTCGGCCATGAGAGCTACGCTGGGCAGTATTCAATGTAGGCACATTCTATATCGCTAACATTATTGCGAATTCATGTAGCTTTTTTCTTATTCCACAAAAGTTGAAAATGTGGAGATAATTTTGATGCTAGGCCACTTCAGTCAGGCGAAGTCCGTTCCGAAAATTTACAAAAAGCTACACTTTCGAGTAATATAGACATATGATGACGAATTCAATTCAATCCGGAGGCACTTGCAGGAGTAGGAAACCTTATGGTTGAAGATTCGAATCGCCTCCAAGTGACGACTTTTGATACTTAAATAAAAACTGTCAAAAGTTAAAATTTGTACTACGCTCAACTTGTCATATTGCACGAAGTGTATTAGAACTTTAAATTGCAGTTTTAACTTCTCCATTTGCTAATGACATTTTTTTTGGTGATGTTAGCTTCGTTCCGGCTGGTTTACATTAAAATAAAGGTTGTGTCTAGAGTAACGGCAGTTTTCCGCCGTTACTTTAAGTTTTTAACATCGAGGGTTAATTTACTAGAGCAACGAGGGAACATATTCCACTCTCGCGTAGCTTGAAATGGAAGTACCAGGTGTATGGATAAGTTTTTGCCAGTTTTTGTGGTAAAGAAAACACGTAATTTTCAAGGGAAATTAATTTTGTTTTATTCAAAATGTTGGCAATCGGCTTCTACACATTTCGCCCATCTTTCAGGTAATTGATGCATACCATGCCAGAAAAACTGCTTGTCTTTTGCGGCAAACCATTCGTCGAGCCATTTTCTAACGTCTTCGAAATTGCTGAAGTGCTGTTCTGCGAGCGCGTACCCCATTGATGCGAAGAGGTGATAGTCAGATGGCGCCAGGTCTTGGGAGTACGACGGGTGCGGGTGTCCCATCCAAGCGATTTCAAGGTGTCTTTCACTGGTTTTGCTGTGTGAGATGGCGCACAGTGGTCGGAAACTGGGAAAAAGCTGTCAAAAATCGATTTTGTTAACGTCGCCGCCTATGATATTGATACTTGATTATAAGTATCTCTCCTGCTTCCAAACCCGAGTTTCAGGACATATGAATAGTTTCGCTGTCCAGAAAATGCATGGAAACATGAACAAATAAAAGTGCCGAAAAATCAGTAAAAAATTAGCCAAACAATATGATATGTTTAAACCAGTTATATCGTTTCTGAGGTCGATGAAGGCGGTTGGATAGTACATTGGGCTCAATTACTGTGTGTTTAGTGAAGAGTTTTATTTGTTATCCATTGTCATATCTTTTATGTGATAGATTTGTTAGTGTTACCGAAAAGTTACATATACGCTGATGTTAGTAGCTCTGCAGTCTAATCTTGTCCTTGCTTATCTGCAAAATAGGTTGTATTGAGTTGACCATGAGTAGTATAAAGGTTGAGCATTGGAAGTAGCCGCATGTAAGTGCAGCTGGAGGACTCAACCATATCTAACTGCAAATGCGTGATGAGTAATGTTGTTGTGATCGCAATCGAGATCAGCTATCTGAACCTGGGAAGGGAAAAGGCATATTGTCTTGTACGTAATTTGTATTCAGATTGGTCTTGTACGATTGGTATTTCATGCCTTCTTCCCTGCATATGATATTAATTCATTGAAAAGCCTTAAATTTACGCAACCATCTTGATAATCGGGTGGATGTCTGAAGAAGTCCAATTGGCAAGAAATAAAGATTTTAAGCACTCGAGGCTGCACAACAGTCGCAAGTGTTCCCACGTTTCAACTAGCGAGGATGTGATTCACAACTTCTGATATCTTCAGACACGTTTATTACTGGGTTGCGACCTTAATGGACTGCTTCTGCTCAACTTGAACTGGTTGAAGAAGCGAAGTAAATGTTGTCTTCCACACGTGCAACTATTGATGATCATGGAGTAGATGATGATTCAATGGATTTGGACTTATCATGACAAAGGATTTGATAACACCAAGGTAAGAAGTACCACCTTAGGTACTTAAAATTTTACTTTTATTGGCATTTATAGCTGCATATCTTGTTAGCTTACGTTAATATTTGTCACCTGACTACTTTGTTGGTTTTTATTCATTGTGTAAGTAGTACGCATCGCATTTACCATGATCATAACATGCGTTAGATTATTTTCCCCTTTTACAGATAATGCATTGGTTGAAGAGGTTAACTTTGTATCCTAAGGCCAAACACACATTTATTTTACACCTTCTTTTTATTAGCTGCACATGCAATTAGGTGGAGAGCACATTAAACCCGTAACCGCTTCTTGGATGCACATTAACACCTGTCATTACTTCGTACTAGCTAACGATGTTCAATTCAGGCGTCAACATGTTGTTTTTAATTTACAAACTGTATGTCTGATTCATGACGGTGGATTTCAAGATGGCGGCTTTCATTGTTCTGTGTCCTCCCCAATTTCTCCTCACCTCTATTACTCCCCTACATTGTTCCTTCGGTTATATTTTGCAGTATTTCCAATTTATGCGAGGGTTTCCACACGTTTGGACCACCCTGTATATATAAACATATACAACAGGTTGGATATATTGGTCGCTGTATTAATATGGACAAGTTAGCCAATTGTGTACGGTTGATTCTGTGTACAGTAGCTACTTTTGTGAAAGAAGACTGAAATAAATTACATTTATTTGAGAATCTTCAGCAACGGACTTAGCCCCTATTTAAGTAGATTCACTATTAACACTTTCAGAATAGTACTGTCAAATAGTTCTCATTTATAGCCGAAGGAATTTCACCTAACTATTATTGTTTATATTTATACTAATTATTCGCAAATAGAATATGTAACTAAATCTCTAAAAGCTCCGATAATTATGTACAATAATTTTCCGACAGTTATAATATGAACTACTCTACCAATTCTTAACGGCAGTCTATTACTCTACTAATCAGGTAACAAGTTACAGAAAAGAAGTTAGTCTAAAATGGTGCTTTTACAGTTATTTTAAGTTGGTAACAAATAACTCCCACTTAGAAAGATTTTCTTATACTGCTATTTTAACTCCTATTTATTTATAACATATTTTTTAAAATAGACGTTACTGCTATCACTACTACGAAAAAGTAGCCATTTTAAACAAATCAATACAGGCAAAATGTAACATAGTCGTTTGTTCGCGCATACACATCATTTAATCAACCCCTGGATCAAACGCCTAGCTAAACGCTCTTGACATATTCGAAACACACAAAGCAAGCAGTATGAACAACTCAAAATGAAGGTACCAGCCGGGCATTTATCTAATATAACTGAGAAAATAAAAAAATACTGTAAGAATTAGTTAGGCACAGGCGAAAAAATCTGAAACTATCAAAAAAATACAGGAAAATTTGTTAAGGTTTAGGTATTAGATTAAACAGAAAACATTATAGATAATAGTTGCGATTACATTATCTTTCCGGTTTATATAATATTAGCTACAAGGGGGAATCAGTTTAATATACGGTCGTGCAGTTTCATTTTGCCATATGTTTTCGTTATTTCTTACGGACTCCAGGATATTATTATCTTAAATTAGTGATGTACAGGCTGGGGGAAAAGCCGACATTTTTTTTTTTTAATATCTGGTTTTATTGACGAAATGTTTTTTCTTCATACGGATATTCACTACCTAGCAGACCTTTTGTTAATTTCTCTAACTTTAGTTAAGAGTTCAACAAATGTATTTCAAAGTTTGTGAAATTTTTATACGATTTGTGAATTCTTGACAAAGGTTTGTGGCACTCGTCCCTTACGTTTTTAGCCTCTCTTAATTCTGACTATGAATATGATGAGCTAACGAAAATATAGTTGAACATATAACAAAGATCGGGTTAGCATTTCATTATAGAAAAATAAAGGCATGGTAATTTACAACACACTTTACTTTCTGGAATACTGGTGCAATGAATAGAATGACAGAAAATAGAATGGAGTTTCGAAAAAAAAATATACTTCTTTATTATAAAGCTCTGAACGAAATATTTCTAACATGTATTATGTTATAACGTATAGAGCAGTATATAAGTTTTCAGAATTACTCTTAGTAATACATTGTAATTGAGAATATTATGGATTATATTCACAGTGTATAATAAGTTACTTTAACCATGACACATACAAGAGCATTCTATACTTATTCCAGTTTTTTTTAAATACATTTTAAGTGACATTCTTCTTGTCTATATAAAAATTAGCTTTACCGAAAAATTATTCAAGATCATTGTACTTTAATATAAAATTGATTTCTTGAAATATAATCTAATATACAACTTACAAAATAAATTATTGGTAGCTATTAATACTATTTCCCTACTTCAAGCTGTTCACAGTTCGGACAAGTTTGTCATATTTATGAAAACCATTTACCAACATAAAACATAAAAACACGTCTATTATTGGTTTCTCGAACAAAAAAAGGATTTAAAAAGGACACGATCAGACGAGAAACATTAAATTTCCGCTGCATTATATTTCCCCATCGTACTGCATTATATGACATTGGTTATAAGCTGGAATGGATTTATTATACAGGGTAAGTCAAAATGATGTACCCGATTTCATAAATTTATTTTGTGAAATATAATGAACATATCTGAATGTAATACATGTGGTAAGAAGGGTAACTCTCAAAGTTTTTTTCAGTCACATCACAAGTGCTCTATGTGAGCACCTCGCGTAACACGACACACATCAAGCCGATAGTCTATCTCCTGCCAAACCTTGTGTAGTGTGTCACGGTCAATCTCTGCAATGGCTGCTGTGATGCGGGCGCGAAGGTCACCCAATGTTGTTGGAAGTGGTGCTACGTAAACACGATCCTTTATGAAACCCCACAAAAAGAAATCACACGGGGTCAGATCGGGGGAACGAGGTGGCCAACGAATGAGAACTCGATCCTCCTGAGATGCACGGCCTATCCAGCGCTGTGGCAATGCCTCATTGAGATGATCCCGAACGCTGCCATGGTAATGCGGAGGGGCACCATCCAATTGAAGAATGAAATCTGCACTATCCTCTTCGAGCTGTGGAAGAAGCCATTGTTGCAGCATATCAAGAAAAACATGTCCTGTCACAGTAGGTTCAAGGAAGAAAAAGGGACCATAAATCTTTTTAGGGAAAATGGCACAAAACACATTCACCTTGGGTGAATCGCGTTGGTGTTCCACAACTGCGTGGGGATTATCAGTTCCCCAGATCCTTACGTTGTGTCTATTCACATTCCCAGAAAGGTGAAACACCGCTTCATCACTGTAACGTAACCTTTCGGCGAACCCATCCTCTTCCATTAACGTGAGAAAATCAGCACAGAAAGACACTCGAGCAGCATAATCAGTGTCTCTTAAGGCTTGTAGCAGTTGCAAGCGATAGGATTTCATTTGTAAACGTTTCCGCAGAATTCGCCATACAGTTTTCTGTGGCATTTCAAGTTCCCTCGCTGCCCGGTAGGTAGACTTCTGTGGACTCCGCACAAAACTGGCGCGAACACATTCCACTGTCTCTTTCTCAACTGAAGGACGGCCAGTCGATTTTCGCTTACAGATGCAGCCCGTATCTCTGAAATTTTCATACCACGAACGAATGGTTTTTCCAGTAGGTGGGTCTCTGCCATACTTGGTACGGAAATGCCGTTGAACACTCATCACAGAGTTGTTTACATGGTAATCCAGCACACAGAACGATTTCTGCTCTCCAGTCAGCGCCATTTTCGTTAACTGCTTCCAGCGCCGCGTAGCGGTAGACAATGCAACCACGCGGGATATAAACTAAACTCAACTAAACTTTGAACTTTTGCCTTTCCTTGCGCGTAGCTCACATTAAGATATGTTCATTATATTTCACAAAATAAATTTATGAAATCGGGTCCATCATTTTGACTTACCCTGTATAGTGTATTGGCAGACCAGTACTCAAAATATTTAATTTCATATTCTTTGTTAAGTGCGTACCTTATCAATGTACCCGCCGGATATACTCGAGTCGATTAGGAGCCTAACAATTGCCCGCCCTTACTGATTAAAAAAAAATTCCAATCAATCTCGAATTTCACTACGATGGATGAATATCGGCTCTGACATTTACTAATCATAGAGGAGTCATTTATACGATTGTTGGTTGATATTTAGGGAGGGGGGAATCTGTATGGTTTTTAAGAATTAAAAAGAAAAATATTAGATTAATGAGTTAAAAATCTAGGACTCCTGACCGCCAGTCAGTCTATATCGTAATTCGAAAATCAATAAATCTGGTAGTCGCTAACCATGATCTAATCTGTGCCTAGATGTCGGTATTAGCTCATGGAAACGTGATCTAATTAATTGAAAGAGCAGTTTCAATCGAGTTACCAATTTCGCACGGCACCTCTAAAACGGGGTGTATACACAATTAATTCTTGTCTCTACATTTTCTTGTATATTTGCTTGCCAGAGAAATAAATTACCAAACATAATCAATCACCCATAAAAATACCGCAGTCTCTTGCTATATGAAATTCTACATATTAGCCATCAGAATCTCCCATAATTTTTACCATGATACCTCCATAATAGTATATTCCGCCGTAAATACCAACTAAATACCTCCATACACAAACTACCGAAATCCGTTCTCCCAATCCGCTTGCTCTAATGATACCTCCATAAAATACTTAGATTCCTCCATACAAAAAATACAAAAATCCGTACTACCAATCTACCTGCTTCCATGATACCTCCATAAACTAATTAGATTCTTCCATTAAATACACCAGTTTACGATGCAATTAAAAATAGCAAATACCTCCATACGAAAACTACCGACTACCACTCCCTCTTTATCTAACATTCCTCGTTATAGTACACTAGTTTCCCGCTACTTGTAAACCCTGGATACCTCCACTACTTCTATCAATAATCTACAACTAACCAGTACCGATACCACCATAATAATTACTTATCTGCATGCGCCATGCTCTAATTAAAAGCATAATCCAATAAAATACATCTATCTAACACCTCACTACTCTACTTTCAGGGAGAGACAGAAACGAAAATTTTCTCCACACTACTTCATATTTAGATTCCCCAAAAACAAAATCAGCCAAAACCATTTTCCATACACCCCCTACAGCCGTTGCACCAACTACACTAGATTCTACCATCTACACACAAGAAGACACACAAGAAAATCATTACATGCACATAACTATTAACACATTTTATAAAACACTCGTTCCTGGCTCTTTTTTCGACTTCTTTTTGTGATATATTTTGCTTGTGAGAATCGCTCATTATATCTGCCACACAAAAATTTTAGCTCAAAAAAGAAAAGAAGATAAAAATAGTGAGGGAACGGGCATCATTTTTCAGAGCTTAGAAGTCATAACATTTTACGTAAATATATGCTTTTGTCCACTTTTTGAAAGAAATCACAGGCATTTTTCATCCTTCTGATGCTCCGATCCGAGAGGGAAATATTACGAAGGCCACAGACTGAAAGTCGATGGAAAAATGCTAGATTTTCATAGTTTATTTTCTAACTAAACAAAGAGAGAGAGAGAGAAAAAAAATACAAGTTATTACATAATCAAATCTCCTCAACTAACTCTACATGTCCAATAAGCCAGTCTCGGACTGGCCAGGGCCGGAGGGCCGGAATCCCGACCGGGGCCCCACCCTCAACTTCGTTTTTTTTTTAATATAAATTTTTAATCCTTATGTAAGTATCTACAACATAACAAAAAGAACCACGAAATTCGGGCCTACATCAGATGCACGTCACTGAATATTCCCACATACATCAGAAACATAACTGTGGATCTTACTACGTCCAGAAGGTCCCCAATACCTTACGGGCTCCTTCCCGAAGGTTACTGCGATGTACAACAGAAATTGCATTTTAAAAAAACATACCACATAAGTCATTTTTCGTTCAATTATGATGATTATTATAGTCTGAATTTACAATAGAGCAAACAGAATGGGGCCCCTTTTCTACATTACAGTAATTGAATTTATGTTATCAGTAGGGCTAGGATAATTACACATTTTGCATATTGCACATGTAAATGCATATTTAAGGATTTTTAACGTAAAATGAATATTTCATATGCAGGTGCATTATATCGAAAATAAATTAATGAGCATATTTCTGTACGCATACCAACACCGAGTATATAATGTATTATTTCCTATTTGTTTGTCTTTTCTTTATCTTTTCATTGCCTTTTTTCTTCATTTTTTCTTTTTTTTTTTTGCGAAACGTAGTAACCACCCCATTATCACCTCAACAATCAACTAAGCAACACGTGCAAGTTTCTTATCGCTTGTACGTCTATTTCCCCCTCCCCTCCAGTGTACCTTGCGCGGGTGCAAAAAGCGACAACTGCTTTGTAATTTTCAATCAGACACTTTTCAGAAGAACAATGGTGAGTTAACAATTACTGATTGCTTGCTGCCAGTATTGTGAAGTGTCGTGAACGTGAAGTATCTGTCATGAAGCGGTCGTATAAGAGTGGTTTCCAGAAAAGACGAGACGCTGAAAAGAAAAAAAATGAAGTAGTGTGCCTCGGATCCGAAGCAAGTGAAGTTGTCATTTCAAATTTCCACTTCCCAAGAACATGAAGATCCACATGTGTCAGCGACATATACCGAAGGTATACAACAATAAATAACATATTTTTATATACAACATATCCGTGTGCGTACTATCCTCTTTGCTGATTATCCGTTCCGAGTTCGGTGTATTTTTAAAATACAAAAAATAATTAGTTTTGAAGTATTCTCTTATAATAAGAACTAATGTTTTTTTAAATGGGTCTTCAAGGGTAATTTTGTCGGAGTCGCTGAGATGAATATTGACACTTTTAATGTTCAAGTTTCCCCACCCCCTGGGGTGACAAAAATAATCATAAACGACCAATATTAATGTCGAATCGATAGTTTACTTTACGGGGTCGCTGAGATGAATAGTGATACTTTGTATGCAGTTCACGTTCATCCTCCACTCCCTGGGGCGGGGAGGAAGGGGTGGGAACAAAACCAATTTAGGGTAAGCAACCACTAACTTGTAGTATAATTGTTACAAGATACATCGCAGATATTCATCAAAACGGGAACAGAAACTGTTTGTAAATAATTCCGGTTCTTTTTTCGATTTCTCTTCCTCTTTTTCAAGTCATACGTATCAGATGCCGTTGCGACACATTGTCATTGGTTTACTAATCGCTATTGCTATCTTGTTGGGCTAGGCACTTCCAGCTTTTGAGCCAGTCAAAGTGACAATATTAATCTCAGTGATTCCAAAAACTATGAATTTGACACTAATATTGGTAGTTTTCGATTATTAAAATTTAAAATGACACCCCATTCCCCATGTTTTTCTTATGGGGACTTTCTACCCCCAAATCTCAGCCCAGGGGTGACCTAGAGACCTGGAACCGGAGCATGTCTCTGACAGCTTTAAAACACGTTAAAATTCATGATCCTATCTATAGTGAACACGTTAGGGTAGGTGTCCCAAATATCGCCCCTGTTCCTAATATCGCCTATGTGTGTTTCCAAGCTACTACTGTATTTGCACTGTCTATGAGTTTATGTGGTTATCGTAAAGGTCTGGGGCTTTGTGAAACGTAGCTTTAACGGGGAGCTTCCTATCAGTGATAGCAAATACAATATGGCGTCTGAAGTTTATTGAGGTTGTGAAGAACATTTTTTGGTTTCCAATCACTCCAGGGAATGACCAGGTAAATGTTTCCAAATCATAATTTCGAGTAGATCACTTGAAAGTGCATTAAATTAGGATTCTAAAGGTGTTTTTGATTTCGGAATAAAGCTGTGTACATTAAAGAGTGTTTCTTACATATTTCTTATTTCGTATTCTAAACAATGTTTTCATTAAAAATATTTCGTTTTTAAACATAATTGCATATGTGATCAGGAAAATTCTAATTGATATAGGAAAACCATTGTTTTGTATCCTGAACACCAAAAAAAGTGGTTTTTGGAATAATGTATTTCTGTCTTCGGTTATTTATGTTGCTACTACAACTAAACGCTAAATTTGTCGAACTAAAATAGTTATTGTCTGTATAGTCTGTCCGTCACTTGAAAGTAGTATAAATTAAGTGACTTTGTTGGATAAACAATGAGCTATCATGTTAGTTTTTTGTTGACTGACCTCATTAACAACTATTGACCCTGTAGTTTGTATTCCATAAGCAAAACACGAGACATTTTAGCGTTCCGGCAAACATTTATGGGACACCGGTACAGAACTCTGAGAAAGGGACGATCTCGTATTTTAGGGGTATAAAGGACTCCTACTGTGGCGCCCCTAAACTGCTCTTCCAGCCGGGGCCCCAGGTGGCCCAGTCCGACACTGCAATAAGCATATTTTCCCAATATTCCTTTGTACCTATAGAATCAAAACAGAAAGTAAAAAATAAAACAAGCAAGAAAAATCACTTTCATAAACAAACTACACAATTCAACAATTTACGTTTACAAGTACACCTCTTAAATGTAACTGCTTAAACTATTTGATGTGCACATCATTATCTAATTATTTACTACGCTCGACCGATCTAAAAATACATTATTTACACATTTTATATGCATAAAACAATAATGCTTTAATATATATTAAAGCATTTTGATATATATTCAAACCCTACAAAGTAATACCATAGTCATTACAATAGTCAGGCAACTATTATTTTACAGGAAGTCACAATAAATATGTTATTATTCTAAATGTATATTTACATCAAACCGAATATCTTAGCTATTCATTAATGAAAAAATAATGGTAGCTGCCCCCAAATAGTAACAACAAAACAGTTTTTTGAAGTAGCACGATTTTCTAAGTGTTTACTTGCCAATTTTTCCGCCTTTCAGTTTTTCTGTTTTTTTAATCATTATATTAAATACATACTTGTAACAAGGACGAGTTATTAAGGTATATAAAAGCAATATTTGATGCCCCTGAATAAAAAAGAACAGAATTATAATGACAAACTGAAAAGAAAATTGTTCTTCCACAAATTTTTACGCTGACCAATTTTTACGGAAATGTTACATCATTAGTCAAGATGACAGTCAACGGGATTCGAATATCGGACCTTTTTAATGCCATACCTTTTTTTTTTAAATTTCGTTACATTTGTCGTTGTAACGTATAATGGCAAAGTCGAATAATGAACTGCCAGTGCCAAAAGTTCTGGGTACGGCCAGTGCCAGTACCCAATCCTAGAATTTCGTCTTCTACAAGAACTTTGAATTAATACGTCGCCGATTTTAGAATACCACCTAACAGCCACTTTGGGTGAAAATAATTCTCTGTATGTTTCGACTCGCATTCTTTCAAGTCGGTCGCCTTCATTTTGTCGACAGGTACGATTAGTCGACAGGTACGTTTCGTCGACAGATCACTTTGTCGACAGGTACATTTTGTTGACAGCTCATTTTGTCGACAGGTACATTACGTCGACAGGTCATTTTGTCGACAGGTACGCTTCGTCGACAACTCATTTTGTCGTCAAGTAAGTTTCCTCCAGTAATAATTTTGAGAAGTTCATCAACAGCTCAAATTTTAGACTATTAATTTTGCCTACAAATAACTTACGTTAGAGGTTTGTAACGGGAAATTACATTTTTATTCATGTAGCAACGTAATCACCAAAGTAACTCTATTTGTAATTTTCCTATTTTGTATACGTTTTACTCCTATTCTCAATTTCGTATTTTACAGTGAAGGGCATCGAGAGGAAACAGGGAATGTCCAATTCTAGCAATTTTGTGCTGTATAAACTCATTCTGTTGGGGAAAACTGGAACTACAAAACTGTCAAATAACGAAGGAAAACACTTCCAAATGACCACAGGAGACAATATTACATTTGTCAAGCGATTATGGTATTCAAACTTGATTTTCTCAATAAACCTTTTGTGATATTTCTTGTTTTCTCCCGTTACCCTTCAAGTATCGTGTAGATTGTGTACGTTTAGTTATGGCCAATAGATGATCATTGTCACTGTTAAATAGAAAATCAAGTCATTGTCTTTGTTATTATTTTGACAAGTTTCGTCTCATAGACAGTATTTTGCTGTCGTTTCCTGAGCACCTTTAAAATTTACATTATCAAACCTTGGTTCTCTTTCAAGTGTGTAAATTAAAAAATGTTGAAAGTGTAATAAAGGAACCTGGTCTTGTAATCCAATTATATGCTGTAAATAATTTATGTCACATAATGGTAGTAGTTTGTTATGTAGTATCATGAGCAACAAATTTACAAAATCAAAATCAAAATTTTACTGGCTGATGTTAGAAATACAATTTATTGTTTAACTCGCGTATTAAATACACACAACAAATAAAGCACAGCATAACGTTTCGACTATATCTGTACCCTTTATCAAGTGTACTGTAAAGAGAATCATTTAAAAAAAATATGTGAATACTTATTATTACTAGACCGTATTTATTTGTTTGTTAAGAACGTTATGTTTTTCCTTTAATTCTATACATGTTGATGACGTTTATCTATTCTTGGTTTAAACTTCCGTATTCGTTTTCATTAACATTATTCGGCAAATGCGATATCCTTCTCTATACACAATAATTGTATTAGGAATGATGTATGTGTGCGTCTGTTGAATTTCGTGTAGAAGCAGAGTAGAAAACTAAAGTAACTTAGTCCAGTGTCCGATTTGTACAATTTCCAGATAGGGGGGATTTTTCTCAGAAAGTAGAATACCGTTTTTATCCGTTCATATCCCAGGCTTGGGGAATATTTCAGAAAGCTTAGCCAGGGAAGATGTTTGAAGAGAGAGAAATATTCCATCCATCCCTCGCTACAAATCGAACACATTACTGCTCAACAGCAGATTGATTAAATAAGGGAACTATCACCACTGCAACAGGTATTTTCTATTTACTATCTTTGAAATCTCAAAACATGAATCCACCGACGAAATATCATCCTTGAGATATAGAATAGTGACCAAAAAGTAGAAAAATTTCAAACAATTTTCGCCTTCAGATGAAACATAAATTATTTTCTTTAAAAAATCGCATAAACTTATTTCTAGTTAATAATATCTATTTCTTTCCTAGACTCAAAGAATTCTATTATTTCCTAATTTCTTTATTCAGTTAGTACTAGACCTGTGCTACCACTTAAGCGGTCTCTTTATGGTATCGCTTTCTTTCCTACTTTCCATCATTCGTGTCTGTAGGTTCTTCGAGATAGTGGCTAGGTCTAAACGATTCCACTATCTGCGTCAAATTCTAAGACAATTTTCACAAACGACATTATTTTCAAAACCTGAAATTTAATTCAATTCCTGAAACATGAGTGACTTCATTATTTATTACTATTTCGTAAATATTGATTGGGTCTGCAATCTGTCGGATTTTAAGATTTTACCTGGCGTGTACTACATCTGATTTCTATTGAACTGAATTGAAAATGTCTTTTTTAAAGCGGGCGAGGTTCAGCCATGGCTACTCTGCCACATAACCCTTGTCAAAAGAGTACAATATTAAACAATACACATAAAAAAGGAACTAAAAAGAAAAAAAAGTAAAAATTGCAATACAAGGAAAAGAATAAACCAGAAAATACACAATTTAGATATAAGGTAAAGGCATCAGTTCTCGGCATGTTAAGGTGGATTTTGCAGAAAGTGCTTTCTATAGATTTATGTGCAAGAAGCAACCCTACTTTTATCACTTCATTAGCATCTTCAGGTCTCGTGCGATAATATAATATCATAAATTTATTTGGTAATTTGCATTATAGTGATAGAATTACCTTTCTTTACAACCCTAATTTTGCTCCAGTAGTCGTCATCCTAAATTTTGCTGTTCCCTATAGTCGTCACACCAATGCACCAGTAGTCGTCACTCAATCTACTACTAATATTCGTTTGAAAAATATATATTATATCCTCTATTTCAAGTTCACTGGATCTGAACTTGGCAAAATAAAGCGTTCTTGAAAGGAAAGAGGCCCAGAGGGCTTGCTAAAAGATCCTCAGAAATTCTTCTAAAAAAACCTGAGTATATGTAGGAATGTAAATTTTGAATTTTACTGACGGCTACTCGAAAGAGTGAGGCTATCACCATGATTTTTTAATAAATTGAACATCACATTAAATTAAATTTATCACTTTCTGGAGTAAAAAATTTAAGTAGCATTTATTTCACCAGTAATCGTTACCCGTGACGAGCATTGGTGCAACGTATGATTGACTTGCACCAGTAGTCATCACCCCCAAAGCAGAGAAAGTGGCAGGCAAGGCACGCAAACTTATAATCAAATAATTATTTTGATCATGAAAGAGACATTTTATGCACATGTAAACATCAGGTACTTATACCTAAAACATCAATGCTTATTTTTTATGTCCATATGTTTAACACTTTCTAGTAACAAAACCATGCAAATAGCATCAAACACGAACTTGCGCCCAAACACAAGACATTTCTACTAAGCGTAGTGACGTAATAAGCATACATACATCCGGTGCCAGTTACATACCGGACTATGACTGCTAACTTGGTCTGTTTTTGTCACCAAAGGATGAAAGGTTTTCTTATTTTTACATGTTTAGTTAAAACATGGCGACCACTGGAGCAGTGACGAGAACTAGTGCCTTTACCTTACACACACACACACACACACACACACACACACACACACACATACATACATATATATATCCAGATGCTTATCACAATAATGAAAACACCTGAACGAAAGTGCAACTTACCAGATTAATATGGTGTCGGGCCACCTTTCGCCTTGAACAGCCTTGATGCGACGTGGGATGGAGGCATAGAGGTCGTGAATGGTAGCAAGTGGAATATTACACCATTCCTCGTGCAGGGCATCGACCAGTTCTGTGAGAGAGGATGGAGGTGGAAATCGTCGCCGGAGTCGTGTTTCCAAGATGGACCACAGATGTTCAATTATGTTGAGATCTGGGGATTGGGCGGGCCAGGGGAGGTGTTGAACTTTATCCCGATGTTCCTCAAACCACGCTGCAACAACTCCTGCAATGTGAATGTTTGCATTATCATCCTGGAATATGGCGTCATTGTCCGGGAACAACATCCGGACCATAGGATGCAAGTGGTCTCCTAAAATTGCGACATAATCGTTGGCAGTGATGCGTCCGCGAAGTGTGACCACAGGACCCAATGAAAACCATGATATTGCGGCCCACAGCATCACCGTGCCGCCGCCATGTTTCACAGTTGGGCGGAGACACTGCAGATCATACGCTTCTTTGGGCGTTCTCCACACATAAACACGGCCCGTGGTTTGGAATAGGGTGAATGGTGACTCATCCGACCATACCACACGTTTCCAGTCGTCAACGGTCCAAGTTGCATGGTCGCGGCACCATTTGCGGCGTGCTAAAGCGTTCTGGTCCCTGATGAGAGGTTTGGCCCGTGCAACACGACCCCGTAAGTTCATGTCATGTAATTCGCGGCGGACTGTGATTGTCGAAACAGGTTGGGGGAGGTGCTGATTGAGTTCCTCCGTCACTTGCGCCGCAGTGGCACGACGATTCCGCGTGACAATGCGCTTTAATACCCGGCGTGCCCTGTCACTGATGCTTTTCTTCCGCCCACTGTTCCGCTTCCCCGATGTGGTTTTCCCGTGTGTTGTGTAGGCCGTCATCACCTTCGACACTGTCCCTGGCGACACACCTAACACACTAGCCACTGCCGTCACACTCACTCCACATAACCGCGCACCAACAATTTGCCCTCTTTGAAACTCTGAGAGGTCTCCCATTTTACACTACCTCCGTCTGCTGCAGCCACTGCACACTCCTGTTCCACGACGCCTGACGTAGTATGGAGACCGACCTAACACACCACCACCAGCAGTCCGGCGCTGCGGTCGCCACGACACCACTGTCAACCCATACATCTGACGTGTTGCCAACTACAGGTGTTTCCATTATTCTGATAAGCATCTGTATATATATATATATATATATATATATATATATATATATAGAAAGAAAGAAAGAAAAGTATCGATATTGTTGAACTTAGTGAATTTGTTACAGAAAACTGTACATGTCGTAAGTATCATAGGCTAGTCGCTGGTATTTCACCAAATGCGATTTTAATGAATTTCGAAATGAATTAAATGACTGTTTCTATAAGAGCTTTTGGTATCATGTTCCATACTCTTGGACCTGCTCTAGAAAATGATCCTTACATTATCTTTAATTTAAATCTTTACACATTAAATTTCTCACTGTTACTCGTAGCGTAAGAGTGAATTTGTGACCGTTTTGTGAATTTACTATATAAATATTGAGAAGATGTTTTAAAGATGTTATGTATCAGACAGCTATAGCGTAGGCACCTTCGTCTCGATATTTTTAGAATATAATTTCTATTTAGCACTGGTAAAATATGTTCCGTTTTCTTTAAGTTAAAGGCAAACGTAATGCACGAGTTTTGTATTTTCTGTATAGTTTTAGAATTGTAAACGGAAAGAAATGACCCATATAAAGCGTAACAGTAATCTAATAACGGTAAAATAACAACTTGCGTGAGATATAATTTCATAGATTGAGATAGAGAGTCTTTGGTTTTGTAAAGTCGACGTACTAAAATAATTGCTTTATTATACTGAGTGGATATATGATTATTATAACTTAGTTCCTTATCCCATATGAGTCCTAAACATTTCACGTGGGTAAAGTGAGAAATATAAGTGTCCATAATTTTTATTTTTAGATCTGCTGCCTTTATTTTACTTAACTGTTGTGAGGTTCCTATAATCGTAAATGTACATTTACTTGAATTGATGATAAGACCGTTATCGGTACACCATTCAGATATAAAAGTAAAATCTCTATTAACAAGCTCTACAGTTTGTTCAATATTTTGTGGTGGTGACATGATGGAAAGTTGTGTGTCATCCGTGTAACAATGAACAGTAGAGTATTTGTTGGAATCTATGAGGTCAGCAATGTAAATAGAAAATAGTAGGAAACCCAAGATTGATCCCTGAGGTACTGTCTTGTTTATAACGAGTGACGAAGATAAAGGGGTTTGAGTTGTTCTTAGATACACTTGTTGCTTCCTACCTAGTAAGTAGTTTTTAATCCAGTTTATAACGGTATAAAAAAAAACCTGAAAATTAGTCCGAAAAATACGAAATTTCCAAGCACAAATAACTTCCTAATTTCTTAAAAATTAAAATGGGTTCGAAATTTACAGCAAATTCTAAAATAGTAAACCGAGTAACAGTTTTACACCCAAACCTGACTTTCAGCAAAATGCTGGAAGCTTAAAAATTAAGAAAGTTCCTCATTATTAGTATTCCGCCGAAAGCAGCAGTTCCTTGAAGGTAAGCTAAGCCTTCTCTGTTCATCCCGACTTTGCGCAATTCTTTCTATCTCAACATACGATTTATCTTCCTTAATATTTTCAAGGAGTTAGATTCATCTTCTTCCTCTACCTCTCTTTCCCTCAACCATACATTCAATTGCATACCTCAGTACACATTCTTCGTGCAGTCAATGTCCTCTTTGTCTGCTTTATTGTATCCAGGATTGTTCATCCCTCGCCTACTCTCTTCAACACTTCATTCTTATCTTCTGTATCCAACTGGTTTCCCCATTCCATTGTTCTTCATGTCCACATTTAAAATCTTCTTTCTTCGTTCTTTCGTAGACTCCACGTTTCTTCTCCATACAACACAATACTCTATACGAAACATTTAATTAACCTCTTCCAAAACTCTTTGCCCATCGATCCGCAAAGAGTGATCGCGTGTTTCACCATCGCCATTCTTACCTTTATCTCTTTTTCACTTTTCACATTCTCACTTACAATACTCCTAAATACGTGAAGCTGTCGTCGTAGTTTTAAATAAGTGATGTGTATATCCCCTATTAATTCTATTACGCACTTTATTTTTTCGTCTTCATTTATACTCGAAAATTTCTTCACTTGTCTGCGACCGTATTCGAACTTCTAATCTTGTGATTTTTGTCTATTGTATTTTCCATTTCACCGTCATTTTATCCTTAAAGAATAATACGTCAATTGTGCATTTCATTAAATCAGACATGGAATGTGGTGACATTGACAGTCTTTACGTTACAGAATGACTTTCTAACGCCCCATCACTTCGGATCGACGAAAAGCATACATGGTAAACAGGACTGGGGAAAAGGCCAGTTGAACTTGGCAGTGTCAGTAAAGAAAACTGTTGTTAAAGGTGGTGCGTGGATGTAGCGGAAGTCACACTCATGAGCACATGCAAACAGAAGATGCGGAGAAGCAAGGTCATCCCAAAAGCTGCACCGGCCGTAGCACGTGAAAAAGCATGCAGAAAACCCAATATAACCATGTCTCAAGGAGGGGGGAAGGAACTTCAGAAATATAAGCTTGCATCACATTCTGCATTCTCCAAGGTCGAACACAATTCTCATAGGCGATGCAGAACAAGAACAACAAAGCCTGAACAGCAAAACATTTCATTGCAGCGCAGAGAAGCGAAGAACAAAAGACACGGAACCTCAGTGATCAAGTAGTGCTCAGCAGGACTCCTTCAGTTTTCAGTGGCCAGCAAAAGCTTGTCCCATACTCTAGAATATATACATGTAATGATTCATGATCATGAGAATGACGCACCCCAAAATAAGTTCAAAACGCAGAAAACCCATTCAACGATGGATGGATTGGAATCGGATGGTACTCGACGTGCAACCACTTCTAAACGGCGTGAGCTCTGAGTGACTTGATGTCTAAGTCAGGGAGAGTTGCACAACAGAAGAAAATGAACGGTTTAAATATATTTCGAGAAAACGCAGTAATGTAAATTGTCCTTAATTTTGAATTTGAATTTAATTTTAAAACCCTTAGGTAGCTTTGGCTCAGGTCGGATCAATGATGATTAGAGAATTGGTGAAATGAAGAAAGTGTGAGGAAACGGTGTAGCGACCGCTCCTCGCACCATCGGGTGGTCGCATCATATCTTACCCTCTATCCTTTCTTTTTGTGTGTTTTCTTCTTTTTCCTAGCTCTGTTGGTTCAGAGATTAAGGTTACATTTTTCTTTAGCGGACTGCGGCATAATTAAAAGGGTTTTAATTAGTTCAAGTGTGAAAATACTGACCCTATCTTATTATCTCCCTCATTGTTGAAATAGCGGGATTTTATTCTTTATTAACTTTTTTTAATGCTTAGTTATTCTTTGAATATTTTGTTGTCTTATATTCTTCATTAAAGTTTCTTTCGTTATAATATTTATAAACAATCTTTAAACTTCAAATATTGTATTTATTTTCACTATGTTAGGTTGTTGGGCTACGCCCCTTCCTCTTCTTTGTTCCCAGTTAGATTCTCGCCTCTGATTGGTCGGTTGGAGATAGAGACAGTTCATTATGGCTGTCGAATAGTGAAAGCTGCGGAAAAAACGGCTGCGGTAGAAAGTTACATATATAGTCGAAATAATTTGGCAGCTAACTAATTTAAAGTTTATAAATATAGAAGCAGCCTTTTCCGATAAAAAAAATACATACGGTAGCAGTTTTCTATGACCACAGTAAGGTGTAGGCAAAGTATAGAATATTCTGCTGTTTGCAGATCCATCTTCCATATTGGTTAAAACTGGAAGTGGACGAAGAGGAGCATATAGTGGTTTGTCAGTGTTTGAAAGTGTTTTTTTGTGCATATATGTGGTGTAAAGTGGTTCTCTTCTTCGTTTTTTCCAAGTAAAATATAATTCATTGTGGGTCTGACCTCCCTTTTTCCAGTATATGTGTGAAAGTGATTAGTGTACCCTTCAGCATGCAAGTGATGTGATTTTCTTTTGAAGATATGAGTTTAGTGAATATGTTCGCTTAATTCTGTTGGCTTCGGGGATTGGTTTTCCAAATTCAGGTATGTATGGCTAAGTGTTCAAAATTCTCCTCTCTCTGAAATCCAGGACTGATTCACGTATGTTTCGTAGTGAAATTTCAGTATGATAACCTTGTTTGAGGGTATAGAAATTCACACCTTGCACCTTCAGTAATGCAATGTTTAGATATGCACTTTATCTTTCCCATTTGCATTTTGATTGTTTGTTTTCGAAACTGAAGTGGCTAAATTACATATGATTGTTAGATATTGTCTGCTATAGTTAAACCGAAAATTTTAACGTATTGTAATGCTTTATTCCGGGCACAGAGTTCAAAACGTCTTCGTTACTTTCGGTAACCGTAAGCCAGACTAGGCCAATATAAATGGTATTCTTGAAAATTAACCTAACCCAAACTATCGTTCTTATGTACGTTCTTTTCAAGCTGGCGGTTAGGTTGTGTTGGTTTAAAAATGTCAATACATACGTAATTTTTGACAATAATTTTTTAGGAATATCAAAAACTAAATTCTGCCCAGTAAATACTGCCGATTAAAATGTATTTAATCGTTTTCAAGTACAGACATGATGCGTTTTTGTAATAGTAGAAATTCGTTTTAACTGGGCCAAAGTGTGATTTACCAGCCTAATAGACCTATTTTGGAAACATAAGTATCTTAATATTTTGGAAAATATGTGTGTGAAATTATTGCTCTGCTCAGAGGTAGAGCGTTGTTGTAAATCTTTTGATTTTTATCTGTCATATGAAATTAATCACCTGTGGGAAACACGTTTTGATGTGCTAAAGCATTTATTCAGAAATATTTTTTTCCAAACGAAATTCAATGATCAAACCTTTTGTATTGCGTTTGTTTTTCTTAATTAAAATAAATACATTTTACTATATATTTCTTGTGTGAAGGTTTTTATTAAGAAGTAGGTAGTTTACCAACATAGTGGTATAGCTGTTTAAAGGTTCTCAACCTTATGTTATGTCAGTCCGCGGAGTGATATTTTTTTTTTCTATATGTATGCAATAATGTGGTTCAGATGCAGTTAGGTTCGGATGTTTTAATCCAAGACTGAAATAAATTTGGGAGAATAGTCAAATCAGTTAAGTTTATCTAAATTTCGCGTTCAATGCTAACTTGCGCGTGGCTGTGTTGAGCCTTGTACATTTTAGTGACTTACCGTTCAGTAGGTCTGGCCTTCAGGACTTTCGTGTACTAGGTGAAGAATGTGTGGTTTAAGCTTGTAAGAAGAGGTAGGATGTTGGATACCGGAATGAAGTTGCAGTTTTGGACTTGAGTCGGGTGCACAAGCTCCCTCACTGCCGAACTATTCTTACAGTGTCGAAGTGCAAGGATCGACTACTGTCATAGGGACGGGAATCGTGTTCCACCTGGGGGTATATAGTTCGATGTCGCGTTTTATTTTCGCGTTTGTGGAAAGTGAGGTATGGTGAAGGCGATGAGACTGATAGCTGAATAAGTAGGTATGTGCTATGAATTGACCGGCCTGCTCGATGTCCTGATGGGACCTCTGAATAGTAACCTAGTTACAGTAGGTCACTGAAATAGCGTTTCGTATTCTAGATATTTTCTCTACGATTCTTCGACTGTTTCTTTTGCGCATACCTTATCTTAAGGTTTGTCTTTCTTCCTTCTTCTGCATGTCTTTAATGAGCACCAGGCTCGAAGAATGCAGATTTGGGAAGCTGATGGGTTTTGAGTACTGTTTCCTACGGGATGTTCTCGCCGAGGTCTCCCCCTCCCCTCTTTTCCCTTTGGGTCCTTTTTAGCCTTCTACTTTTCGCCAACTTCACTGCGTTTTGGCACTTCTGTTCGGACATCTTACGTGCATGCTTCCTGTTCTAGACTAGTGCGTATATTGTCTTTGATGGGTATTATGCTGAAGCAAGGCACTGAAGGGTAGGTACCTGCCTTGTCTTCAAATCCGATAGCGGTTCTTTTGTTTTATTTTTTGTGTCCTCTTCTGTGGCGTAATGCAGATTGTCTCCCGGATAGGTTTAGCCACGTGATGAGAAGTTGCGTAATCTCCCTTTGGGCGACAGGGCGCCGGGAGCCCCCTGTCTGCTTTTGTGTCTGCCTGCCTCCGGGGAGAGAATCGTGGACATTACAAGAGAGTACCAGGATAAAACCTAAGCACACAGCGTTTATCCAGCACAAAGGCCACGTGGCACGAGCCGGGATCGAACTTAGGACCGCACACATAAGAGGTGAGCGCTCTAACACTGAACCACCGCAGCTCTAGATTGTCCTTGATGTTCAAATAGAACAGTCAAACTGGTGTCCGATTTGTAATATTACGTTTTAAATATATAATTAGTTCTTGAGTGCAAATACTCTAATAAGTATTAATCTAACTTGCCCTTCCAAGATATTTTCTGAAATGCCTCGACCGGAACAAATTCCGGCCAGGACGCTGGGGACTTTTCTTCAATGTTTCCATGTCTGACGCTCTGAGTTGCACTCAGCCTTTTATCACATTTCCTGGGCAACTTGTGAGATAAAGGCAGTCGAGCGTGGGACTGATCATCCCAAATTACTTCGTGCCATATGTCGAGAGTATGTGGATTGCTGCCTCCAAATTTCCAAAGTAACGTTCATGGAACCTGCGCATCGCACAGAGGATGCTTTTACCTCTTACCTAAAAAAACATAAACTTTTAATCTTGAATGTTTCAATGATACAAGTGCGAGAATTCTTTAATTCGTACCATTTCTTCAGTAGATTTTAACCAACTAATGACTTCGTTAAGTTCTCAAAATCCAGAACTCTCCTTGTCCCAATCGATATTCGCATCCACTATCTGGTAGACTCAGCCCTCACGCCTTAGATCGCGAGACAATCACGGGAGACTATAGACTCATCAAACATTTTGGAGCAGTTCTTTGTCACAGGAAGAACAGGTATATTTACTCCAGGATAGGGAGGACAAGGCTCTCAATCTGTCACTTCATCATCAAACTCTCTTTCTGGGAAATCCTTGTTCACAAAAACTAGTGGGCAGAACAAATCACATTTTGTGTTTCGCGAAACATAGTTCAGTCCCTTGTGTTGAGATTGGGAGGACAGGCGATGAAATAATCACGAATAAGGGAATATTCCTGCCCCCCCCCCCTTCCACAAATCGAACACTGCTTGTTCACTGACAAAAGAGGAGTAGGGTGAACAATTTAGATTTGTATCTAAATAAGATTCACACTACCGGAAAGGATTTCCTTCGTCATCTACAGCAACAGGGAAGACGACTACTTACAAGTAAATATTCGTCAAAATTTTGAAGGAAATCTTGACTCACTACATGAAGAGGCAAAGCTATCTATTCAGACAATCTGCTAAAAACAGTAGGAAGGAAAGTAGTTTTTTAAAAGATATTTCCTCTGTTATTCCACACAAACACCGCAATAGAATAGTATCTGAACTAATAGTATCGCCGTTGCCCGTGGAAAAGTCATCATGCAGGGAACTCATCCCTTATACGCAGGGACGTACGCAGAGGGTCCTGAGGGTCTGGACATCCCCAATAATTCAGATTTTTTTCTTCTGAAATTTGTATAATTTTTGGCAAACTTATATGTATTTACGTAAATTTCACACCCAGACAGACCTCGGACCCCCCACTCCCCCTACCAAATCAACTTCTGGGTACGTGCCTTCTTAGACGTAACATACTAAGACCAAAGAATATTGTTCAACCCTTAAACAAAATGTTTAAATGAACAAATTTAACGTGTTTAAAATAAGACATTTCATATTGTTATTGATTTGTAGATATTCTTATAATCGACCAACGTACAAATGTATAGTTTGAAGCAGAACGTTAACCAAAATTATGCTAATCAGATAGAAATGACTACTTTTCAAAATATTTTTAATTGACGTAGGTTTATTTCCATTATTTTAGATATCATTAGGTTTAGATATCATGAAGAGCAAAAAATATTGACTAGTAATTCAAGGAGTGTTACCCGAAATTCTCAACAACACCCCCAACTTTAAAAGTTTTGCGGTGAAAAATCAATAGGCCAAGACACCATGCAAAACTCCAATTACACCCTCCCAATTTTGACTTTACACCCCCTCAAACTGAAAATCCTGGCGGAAACCCTGTTATTGATGATCTGGGATTTATAAAATAATGACAGTACTGATGTTAGAATAGCACTGTATTATTACACAAAAGTGACAATTCTGTACTGCAAGTCAGAAGTCCGTGTTACTACGAGATCATGAGAAAAAATACGTGGAGTAAAAACTTCACTAATAGATGAGTGCAAATAATAAAATTAACCCATATCTCATTTATATTACAAGAAATATACAAATGTTTAGTATCAGTTTTAAAAACCCATGTCTGGACACATGCCCCTCTTGCGCTATTGCCTGCGGGCGCCCAAGACCAAGAAAATTCTCTAATATTTTCTTTTAATTATCATATGCTCTGGATTTCTGAATTCAAAAAATAATGCTCAGTATGTGGCGCTAAAAATGAATTTTCTGTAATGAAAATTTCTATCACCTTTTTCAGAGACACGAGAAAAATAATGCAATAACTAGGCTATGGGAGGAAGAGCTATTATAGCAGTTTATAATATAGGTTTATTCATTTATCGAACATAACAGGTTAATAACCTAATTGTGGTATTCAACATACACATAAGACATTTTCTATAGATACACATAGATGTAATATACATATTTGGAGCTGCATAATAACATATTCGGCATAAAGTATTCATTATTTTATATAAGAATGGAATTCTCTCATATTTATGTTAATATATCAATCTGAGGACATTCCTTAAGAATACAATTATGTAATGAGCACATTCTCCTAATAGGCGATATGTCCATTGCTTTAGTCCTTTGGGACGAGAGGACAGCATTACGCGGTTGAGTTACTCTATGTGGTACATACAGTCCTAATTCAGATAATAAGATTTTCGAGTCGATTTTACTGTGCAAGATTTTGTGTACGAAAGTTAAGGGAAAGTTAACTCTTCTGCTTTCAAGAGATTGTAACCTGTACTTATTTACCAGGTCTAAATACTTTTCAAATTTAGGATATATTCCAGTTTCTTTGTATGTCAAAAATCGTACAAATTTACACTGTATAATTTCAATTTGTCGAGAGTGTTGCAGCAAAACCAAGGACGTGTATTATATTGCGTATGTTTTACGCATAAGTTAAAACATAACGCTTAATTGCTCTATGAGTGAAACTAGACTGTAACTTTGACTGAAAATTGTGCCCATAAAATTATCATCGGCGAAAAGAGACGGTAAATTAAATAAACTGTGAACGAACTGTACTTATCAATGAAATGAGCTGTGGACAAAACGTATCTGTCGACGAAGTGACTTGTCGACGAAACGTTATTGTCCACAAAGTGGCTAGTCGACGAAACGTAACTGTCGACGAAAAGTAACTTTCGACAAAGTGAGTTGTCGACAAAATGACTTGTCCACGGAACGTACCTGTTGACGAATTATTGTCGACAAAGTAATCTGTGGAGGAAATGATTGTCGACAAGACGAACCGAACCACTTTCGAGTAGCTACACCAGAAGTAGTTCTTTTTTCTCTCCTACAGGTACTGGTGTAATATCGATAATACCACAGTAGAATACTAGAGAGTATAATACGTAAAAAGGGGGAGGGGAAGGTAGCGGCCAGGACTCTAACTTAAGGTTATCTCTCGGCATTCGCCTGGTGAAACTGCGAGGGAACCATTGGCGAACCTCTAGCAGGGTAGTCGACTTTGGGTTGTTTTTCCTATAGTCGCTAAATGGAGAGAAGAAACTACTAGGCACCTTAGGGTATTTTTTCATACCTGCGCTCATGCGTTACTTGCGTTATTACGCTATGTTTACCTTCTTTTCCCCCTTTCTGGTTTAAGCTACAATCCAAGGACTTTTTCTACCAATTGTGCAAGTATTTAACTATTTTTTATCTTATATGTAGTTGATTCGTATCTGTGTGCTGTTTCCCCATTGTGTTTGTACAATAACAGGCTAATGATCAGATCTATTAATTGTGTATACGTTTTGTAATACCACATGATTTTCATCTCCTAATGATTGGTAATATACGAGTTTAGTATTCTAGCTTATGTGTTAGGACATCTTAGCAATTTCATGATAGTGTATCACACTGCATCTTGTTGCAAGTCGGCATGCTACGATTATTCATTCGTGGTGACATTTGCAACCCTGCTTTTCAGAGCGAAGACATTTAAATGCTACTGTTTTAGCAATGATCACTTTTATTTATTTATTTTACGTATGGGAGATGTTCTGACATGTTTAATGTTCTTACCCCCACTCTTTTTGTTTTGTTTCCAGTTACAGGTATTACTTATTGTTTACTTGTAATTTGCTTAACGACAAACATACATTCATATTCTTTTATTACTATGGTAATTTCACATATTGTTCTAGTCAATTTATCCTTTTCTATGAGATTTTACGAAGACGACGAATTTTAACTTTCATGTTAGCAGAGAGACGCAAAGAGGGAATGACTGTCCTCCTCCGAGAAAGCTTTTTGTAGTTCAACTTTTGGCTTTGAGGGCAACATTCGGTTTGTATTAAGAATTTCTTACTATTATGTTTGAGAGAGAGGTAACTTTAAAGAGTAAATGAATGACAAAGCCTTTGACTCCGTTCAAAGGAAAAGGATGGTTGGGGGAGTTGTGAATGCCAGCAGGTAGCTGGATTAGTTTTTCGCTCCCAAATTCTTTTGTTAGTTTTCATTCGACTTTTTTAAATATCTTTTCCTCTTCCATCAATTTTATTCTTACTCATTGGTTACATGTTTCTTTTCAAAGTGCTTTTTCTTCACGTGAGTAATGAGTTGTCATTCTTTATTTATTTTCTTTTATATCGCTTTTCCGGAATTGTGCCGCATCATTCACGTCGGCCACGTCATTGATATTATGCGGGGGAATGCTGTAGCAATGGTTGAGCGGGTAGATAACTAATGTCAACTTTATAGAAAAGGCGATCACAGTCATCAGAATATAGGACAATGCGTATAATGCAATTCGACATGTACACTACGGGAAAATAAAATCCTTCTTAAAGGGATGACTGTAGAATGGAGATGTAATTGTATTTCTTACCAGCCTAATGCGCATATGAAAGCACAAATGTAGAGAAACGTGTTCGATCATACTGCGCGGTGTCCAACCTTCGTAGCCAAACGTCCCAAGCTGTTCACCAAACATTAAAATGTGCATGAAAGACAATGGATGTATCTTTTTTGTTGATGAACCAACGGCAACACTGAAAGCATGGATATTTGAATAACTAAGAATAAACGTTCTCAGACGTACTGTCAGCTGGCAACCTCTGCTAAAAGCTCACAAGTCGGCTATAGGAAAACTGACACAAGGGAAACGAATAAGCCTATGGTTGTATCTTTTGTTTTTACGAAGCAAATGTAAAATGTCAAGCGAGAATGTATATAGAAATGAAAATAAAGCCTTCTTAAGGGAATATGGCCGTATTCGACGTGCTGGCTACATGTGTCCAACACGGTGAAGGATCATTGTAGACGGGTCATATACGTTACAAGGTATAGCATGCTTGAATATTGGTGTAAGCAAGGGATCTTTGTACAGTGCAAACAGGGAAAATCATAGCGGACATACTGGCAATGTGGTTAATTACAGTTTCCACTGCATGAGCATCTCTCGGTTGAGAATGTTACTTTTGAATTAGAGTAATTAAAAGTTCCAACGTAAATTACGAATATTAATCATTCCGTAGATGAACAAGTGGGCATTACCAGAGTTGTGCAGTGACAATAGGTTTATGCATCTGTACTAAAGCTACGACAGCATTGGTATGTTCAACGATGTATCTGATTAATCAAAATACTCCGCCTATGTAATGGTAGAATACACAATTAAACACACTAATAGGGAGCAATAGTGGACATTTCCGTATTTACATATTCAAAATAAATGCCAGAGATATGAGCTAATGATAGGCCGGGTGTCTTTAATACACAGGCAGATGCATAGAGTAATATTGTACCATGTATATGGATAGTTAATAGTTGATTTGACAAACAGATAAGAATTTAAATCTGCTCATTGGATTGGCAGGACATGGAATTTTATTATAATAAGCACAGATCCGGATTTAGCATTTGGTAATTAATCACGCATATAGATTTGTAATTGGTCGTGCGGGGAAGCGGATAGCACTTGTGTAAAATGAGTGCATAGTAGCAAAATTAAGTTTTTTAATCAATATAAGACAACGACGCTTGTCACTTTCGATGAAGATTAAAAGTACGAGAAATGTTGGAGTTAGCAACATGGTTTGCTGACGTAACTATTTCAATCGATAGCTACGAATACAAAGTTGCACTATGCAAATGATGTTCACCACGTAGTCCAGGGTGTACCACATGTTCGCAATTGATTAATGTTTATTGTAATCTCATTGGTTAATACTAAAACACAAAGTGCATTGGAGCTTGTTGATTGGCTGGTAATGGCTATAAAGCAACGTCGGCGACAGGTACTGAACTCAGTTCCATAGCACCATGGCGACTTGTACTTGTTCAAACACACACGTGAGTGTCAATTGCGTTCTACAGGCCCTTGATAAATGGATGCCTACCTGTTTTGTGGCATGCATGTATTGTTATGCAGGTATTCCACTGGAAGATGCTGATGAGGAACATGCTTGTACCAACCGTTCAGCAGATGACGTACGAAAGGAAATTTTGGATACGTTAGCGTTTTTTGATACATATCATTCCGTCTACAATATACTTGTTGCTATGCATCCTGAGCAAACCATCACCGTAGAACACTTTATACGTACCTATATAGGGATGATTGCTAATGACAATGATGTTCAGGCAATTTACGATGTGCTGTGGATAAAGGACTATCAACACGGAGCTTTACTTTCAAGGGAAGGATCAGGATTAAGAAATGAAACACAACGATTGTAATTAAAGAAAAAATCTTTATTGCATAATAAACAAATACAGTGCTTGACGTACAGTATACAAGTTTTAGTGACAAACAGTTACAAGAAGGTATACATATCAAGATCAACATAGATCCCTTGACATTGCAATTACCATAGTGCAACACACTGTTGCATAACAAACAGGATACAAAGTTCATATAAACAAAATAGTGTAGTGCATCCCCCCTACAGTGCTGAGTGACAGTGTGCCACGTGAGAACCACCACCACCACATGCAAACTCTTTTGTTTTGTTTTTCGAAGATTCAGATAAACATGGTTACAAAACTTTTTGTTTTTTACCTGCAGGAACCAAAATGTGTTGCTACAGATACCGACCGTATGACTAACTACATTGTCCACCCCATTAAGATACATAGCTAATGGTATTTCTGTACACAAATATTGTAATGGTGAAGAGTCGTTTACTATGACCACCAATGATAAATGTATATAATAAACAAGTATTCCAATAAAAAAAATAAACATGTTTCCTTCCACGTTTTGTTCTTAACCCCGAAATCCATAGGGAACTGTCATATATTGTTTTTTCTCAACAGGATTTAGTTTACGTCGTTTATGCTGTTGCACAACACCATGGCGTTTCACCTGAGATTTAGAAACGACACGAAAGTCCGCCTTTCGCAGAATACGATTCGGTGTAACGATTTGTTTACCTTTATACGTACCCTTCCCTACCTTAAACATATCCTTGAATGTAATTTTCTCTCGTGTTCGTTGATTAAGTGTTATACCTCGAATTTTGATCACGTGGTTTAATTGACCCGTAGATATTTCCTTTAGTTCGAAACAATAATGTTTTGGTCCTCCAGAACAGAAACGACGCATTGTCCACCCCGCAGGCACTTCATCCTTAAGCTGACCTAGGTAATTACCAAGAGGCAGCAATGGCGGTTCATTACGTTGTCTAACATAGATAACACTGTCGGTATCACAATACAACAGTCGAGTTATACCCACGGTACTCATTGCCTCATACAGTCGTAGTCTCGCCCATGAGGAAATAAAAGCGGCAAGCATGACGTTACTGAAGCCGTAAGGCGTATTTTGTGACTCGAAATCTCGATATGTAACAAGAAGTTTACTACCTACTAGATTTACATGCTGGATTTCCAAATGAGGAGCATATACGATCTCATTAAACTCTTCAGTTGTTGCAACAATCTTTGTTCGTGGAAGATCACACCTTTGCGCCCACTTGCCAAACAAAGAATTTAAATATATTTTTGCAATGAATCGAAGGCCCTCGTTCTTAGTAATGTTATCATACTCAAGATGAATGCTCTCATGATTAAAATAATCCTGAATATACTGTTGTTTATTTTTCTCATCTTGACAACTCTCGGGAAAACCTGAGGCTTCCTGCTTCATTTTAAGAAACGTTCCTATGTACCCCTGAAACAAGTCTACTGACATTTCTGATTCCCAAATCTCATACGTTTGCATAATGCCATACCCTGCATCTAATGCAGCATGGAGCTCGGGGGTGCAAAAAACACCTTTGATAGCTCGTTCTTCATCCGTATGAGTACATTCCGATGTATACAGCGTTTCCATACACGTTCTACATAAACCGAACAATAGTTTGTTGTGGGCATTGTAGGGTAATATCGGAATGGCTAGATTTGTCGGAGGAAGGACTTTACAAAAGACTAAACCGTGAACCTGACGAGGATCAGGCATGTCCTTGCCTTTATGCACTGTTACGAGTCCAACCGGAAGTGGACGGGTAGCCATGACCCATGGGTAGAGAGAAGTAAAATCCAGAAAATCTATTTGTTCCGTTTCATTGCATTCGTAAAGGCTTTGAAAACATTCGGTGCGTCCACCCTTAAAGGCATCCTTCGGACATAAAGGTTCTTCAATATCTGAACAATGATCGCGAAGAAATGTCTGTATGGCTGGAGACGTTTTTACCTGTTTGTGCCACTCACATTCCCATATGGACACAACATTTACATTACATGACTGACGTAAAAACTCTTCCCTAGCCATAGTGTCGGCATATCGACTATTGAGACTACGACCTTGTTTATCTATAGCTAAATCTCTGAGTTGGGTCTGGCATTGATGACCGTGATAGTAACAACCGTAAAACTCATATACAGTATGGGTATTTCTATCATATCCGTCAACCTTGAAATGTTTAAATTGAGCCTCACCGCCACGTTCATAGCTTTGTAACTTGACGTTATGTGTATATTCAATATACCTAAGCCAAAGTTTTGCTTGCTTGCTTTGATTAGTACCATGCTGAAATCCTAATGGTGGGATGACAGGGATGGTATTTTCTTTAAGATACTGGGTTCGATAAAACATCATAGCACCAGCCGCGATCGTACAGGTATGTAAAAAGCATTGCAGTCCTTGTGTTGTACGTTCGATTAAATTGGAGAACTGAATAAGAGCTAATGTGAGGATACGTACGTCATTTTGGCAATAGGCCAACAGTTCACGCTGAAAGTCGAATGTTTTTTTCCCTTTGACACATTGCTTATGCCATAAGGCAATATCCTCGGCATCTTTCTCCGATTTACTTCCTAGATCGTAATAATCCAAGTCTGGATATAATCTCACATAATTCTGATTCTTAGCAGTATTGAATAGATGTGGAAAATCTCCCTTCCTCAAAGATTCGTCCAGCCCTAACGTTTTCGGAAGGTCTGCTAAACGAACACTCATAAACAGGAACGTGTCCCTGAAGATAATGTTATTTATTGTTAACTGCATAATTTTATGACCACTAGTTAGTATTTCAGGTACTATTTGCTGGTGTTCTAATATTTCACGAGCAACAAATAAATTGTCGAAGCCGTGAGCATTATGTGCCAAAGCAACCACTTTTGTGAACTTAGGACCCTGCTCTAGCACGTGTGTAATAAACGAATCCATAGTATAAAAGGTAAAGTCACGAGAGCCATCATCATTACCACATACATTACATTTATGGGTATTGTCCTGAATATCTTTGCATTGATGACATCGATGCGTTACACAAATTAAATTAGGCACCAATTCATTTTCACACTTGT
>JAGDQP010020621.1:8774-30444 GCA_022664845.1 Lepisma saccharinum | reverse complement strand
CGGATGGTGTCTGACAATCGTACTGTTGGATGCCGCTCTATCGGACTTCTACTGTATTCAAAACGGTTATTCTTCCGGTAATACTTTAGGATTGCGAAAGTCGGAGCACATAAACTTAAGTTGTGTGTATTTGAAAATAAGGTTTTAAGAAAGGTATACGGGCTGAAAACGGACAAGCTGACCGGAGAATGGAGGAGACTGCATAATGAACTCCACAGACTGTATAAATTACCCGTCATTATAGGAACAATGAAAAACGAAGACTAAGATGGGCAGGCCATGCAGCTCGGATAGGGAAAAACAAAGATTATATTCCATTATGGTTTGTAAACCGGGGGGAAAGAGACCTTTGGGAAGACCAAGACGTCGTTGGGATGACAGTATTAGAAGGGATCTTTAAAAGATAGATGTTCAAGATAAAAACTGACTGGATGTTGCCCAGGATAGAATCCAATGGCGAACGTTTGTTGCTGCGGCGATGAACTTGCGAGTTCCGTAAGCCATAGAGTTAGTTAATTATCTGTGTTCTTACAGATACATACAGGTAATTTTTGAGAAATAAACTAGTAATTTCTAACAGACCAAAGTTGAAGAAATTGGCGTAAAAAAACTAACTAAAACAACCCTTTTGAGCAGAAGAGAGAAATAGCTTTCATTTCGCTTTCGTAATTATATTCGTAATTCTAACGGTAACGGAATCGAAAGCTATTCTAGCGTCCTTGTTTCTTTTTAAAGGACAAAAGTGTATTTTTTAGTTTTCTTTAACTCAGAGAACAATGAATTTTTATCAAAACAAAAACACACAATGGAAAGTCAATGCTAAACTGAAATACAATGTTTTTCCTCGAAACTTTTCAGACATTTTCTACATTTCTCACAGACGGTCGTAATTCAAGTAAAAATATCACCAGCGGAAACCGGAGAACGAAAATCTCACACAGGATATTGACACGCCACGTGAGGCGTGAAGATGCACACAAAAAGAGGGTGGAGGAAGAGGGAGAAAAACGGGAGAGAGAAAAAAATTGACATTACCAAGAAAGGTGTCTTTCGAACGTCTCATTTTTCTTCTTGTTGCTCCCCTCCCCCCCTCTTAACACGTCAGCAATTTTCGTCTTTGAAGATGTTACGAAGGAACCTTCGGCCGAGCATCATCATTGTCATCCCTGGCCACTTAGTTCTTGAAAGAGCCTTTAACACCGTTTCTGCGACGTCATCGTTCTGGGTACTATCTTCCGGTTTACAGTTTCCATTCTTAGCCTTTAATAAGATTTCTTTTTTGAATAACAATTGGAACGATGCTAATGAAAGATTACTCAACTTCGTAATGAGAATTAAAAAGGACCAAAACTGTAATTAGTGTTGACAGTAATACTATTTGAAGAGTTTAATTAGTCATGTTCACAGTTGTCTGACCCTCGAGCGCGATTTTATATCTTACGGAAATTTATGCGAGAATAAGAACATGCATATTTCATAGCCTGTAATAAAGATCAGAAAAGAGGTAATGATGAAGGTAGAGCTGAGTGATAACGATATTTACAATTGAAGACCAACAACCGTGTTCAGAAAACATGTCTTTCTCTTACCTCTTAGTTCTCTGATCAACTGTAAGATGGCAGCATATTAAAACCAGAACCTCCAAGGCTTCAAGTTCGAATCCCACATGAAACGTGGATGTTTGTGGATTTTAAACTCGTATAATGGAAACGGCTCAAAGCCAAAAGATCCTAAAACGGAAAATAAGGTTTTAATAATAATAATAATAACCACGGGCGTTACAGACTGAAAGGTCCTGCGCCTGCCCCAACGCCATCTGTCAGCGGTTAGTGGAACTGCGTCCACCTGAGTGACGGGAGTGTGATCAGTACTGCGCGCTACCTGGCTACGAATAGGTGTATTAGGGACTTACTAGACGTAGTGGCCGTCACGTCTTTACTCACGTGACTCCCCAGTTTGCCTCACGGTGCTGGGTGGACGCCGAAAAGTGGGACACCAGCCAGGAATTGAACCCGGGACCACGCGGACACGAGTCCAACGCTGTAACCAGTAGATATGGAACTCCGAAAATAAAGTTTACCAAAGTTTATTAACACCATTGATATCACATGTTCATGTATTTTCCGTCTTGCGACACATGGTGATGCGTTTACCACGCAAGGTTGGGCCATGAAGCAATGGAATATTAATATCCCTGGTTCGACTTCCTAAAAGTGATTCCCTGAAGCATGAATTTTCCTGGAGTTAGCGACTGTGTCGTCACGTGGCGCCACATGACAGGTTGCTCGCGGTAATGTAGTGCGTGTAAGGAGAACGGCAACAATACAGCGACTGGGGTTCACAGTCCTGCGATATCCTCTATATTCACCGGACTTAGCCCCCTCCAAATACACCCTCATCGACAATTATGAAGGAACCGTTGCAAGGTCAGACTTTTGCCGATGTCGGGACTCTACAGGAGGATGATTGCGAGTGGTATCGCACAACCCCTGAAGTTTGGTTCCGTCATACCCTTCTGCAGTTTTCATTGCAATCAAATAATCTTACATTCAGATAATCCCTCCCGTTCGGGTGGTTAAACCTTTTGAGTGTAGGAAAGAGAATACGGTTATTCATTTAGTAATCGTGCGCAGTTACTCTTAAAAGAAAGTGGGATTTGTTGTAGATGTTATTGCGTGGATTATACCTTGAATATGATCGGATATGGAGGTGTTTGGATGAATGGCGGAATATTATTAATTGTAGGTGGACGTGGAAAGACCCTGAAATAACCTACGTGCACAAACTATATGGATCCGCCATAAATCCCACGCGATGTTTTCGAAGGTGAATTCTGATCTCTCAATGTTTTTGCAGCCTCTAAATTCAGTTCCACCTAATAGTGGATCACAATATACCTATAGTTTTTCATTACAATGCTTTGATTTCATTACGTTCATAATATATTTATATTTGGTTTTCTCTTACGAGATCAACCGAGCCGCCGTAGCTCAGTGGTAGAGCATTGGCGTAGCATTCGGAAGGTCATGGGTTCAATCCAAGCAGCTGATCATCTTGGCTGAGATTTGTTCAGTTTTCTCCTCGGTCACATTACGCAAGTGATGGGATTGTACCTTCAACTTAGGCCCTGGCCGACGCCTTCCCGCATCCTTTCACCTCCCCTACACCGATGTGAGCCTTAGATGTCTATAAAATCCATAAATAACATTCAAATTCTTACGGAACCAACTTACAACTTTTGAGCTAGGTCTGTCACGTTGGAGGGATGACATCCCTCGGCGAATACACTTTCGGAGGAAGGGAAGATAGCGGCTAGGATATTGAAGTACCGTCTCGGTATTAGTTGGACAACATTGAGGGGATACCTTTGTACACCAGCAGGAGGGCTCGAATCCTTGTTGCTTCCTCAGTATCGATCATAAGTCCGCAACGCTTACCGACTGACCACTGGGGGGCTACGTTTGTTTTAATTGCGATTAACTCCTAAACGATTGTGAGAGTTTCTAGGGAAGAGGTTTGTGAAACTGGGCTTCGAACCACCGAAGTTTACTTCGGGTCCACATGATGTTTTTGTTGTCGAGATATGTTGAAATGGACATTAAATTAACATGGAAAAAAATTCCGGCAAAGGAGAAGAATGCTTTTAGTTCCTTTTGGGACATTTCTTAATCCAACCGAAGATGATGATCCTCGTTGAGAGTTCATGTTGATAGCTTTCACAGAATGTCACCCTCGCACTGCACGCTTTAACATTCGTGGGACACGAAAATTAATAGCTCTCTTCCTGGAGCGAAGCTAGATCGTGTCCCAGTAAGTGCTCGCCAAGGACATCGGAACTTCATGCTATAAACACGTGATTTCTTTCTTTTTCCCTTTTAAAGTCATTTACAGTTTTGCATTAGAATAGATACATGTCTTACGGTTACCCTAAATTTTAATCAATACCAGTTAAGTTAACCATGTCTAAAAATAGAACAATCGTAAGGAATACATGCTAAAAAATTGGAAGTTCTTAACTTAAAAGTTTTTTATTCAATAAGGTCTGATCATGAAGATAATGCGGGTAATTAATTCAAATTTTATTTTAAGATCTGGCTTAAGCTAACGAGTAATTAATATGTAATATGGAAATATTAATCAGTAAGGATTTGATTTACCAACATAAGCATTTTATTTAGATTGATTTCTGACTAACGCCATAAGCGAGCTTGTGAGCTTCTAAGAACATGATCTAAAGTTTTATTTTGTTAAAGGGGAAGTGTTTCGCCAGTGTACGAAATAGCACTTGGTCCTTCGAAAGAGCCCAGTCGTGGCTGGTTCTAGGTTTAAAAAAGGTTTTGCCAACAGTCACACACAACCTTACCCATATGATTCGTTTTCGGAGTCCAAAGTGATCCGAAATTCGGAATTTCTTGAATTCTGGAATTTTCCGGAATTCCGACTTTTCGAAATTCCGACATTCTGGAATCACCAAAATTGGTATTCGGATTCTGAAATTTCCGAACACTCCTATTCTACAACTACGACGGGAAATAGTTCCTCCCGCAAGGAAGATACAAAAATCCGGGACAAGCGTAAAAGTTGATGAAAAACTTATACAAGGAACGATCGTCAGAAACAGTGCTTTCACGGAGCGGCCGCGGCTCAGTGGTTGGCTTATCATTCGGAGGCCCCGGGATTGATTCCAGCGACTGATTATCCTGTTCCATTGTTTTTCCTGTCATAACAGGCAAATGGTACCTAGAAAATAGACCCTAGCCGTCTGCCTTCCAACATCCTCTCCCCCAACGTTTCCCGGCATGGGCCTGAGAAATCTAAAGGCCTTAAAATAAATTTAAATGACAAACAATGCTTCGAAAGCGAACGAAAAATATAAGTATATTGTGCAGGAGACTCGGGCTTCATATCTCACCCCAGCTTCGAGAAATATGAAGTCAGCTGTAGAAAGAGGGGATGGGAGCAGGAGAAGGCACATAATCGGCGCCAACAAACTTCAACTTTCAATGAAGAATCGGATTGCGAAGAATGTATAGCCTCCAAATTGCCAACAGATGCCATTTCTAATGCAATTTTGCAGCTGTAGGCTAGGCGGCAGTGAATTTCCCTTGCCTCCTAAATTTAGTTAAATACCGGCCATGGTAAATTTTCCGCGCTTTTGGTGAAGTATCGGCTGGCTGGCAAGCCTAGTTTTGAATCATGCTTTGGCCGAAGTAGTGTTCACAAACCACCGTTTCATGGCATATTCTTCTTTCCAAAACAAGAAACCTTTAGGTGACCATATGTTTTCTTCAAAACCACACACATGTGGAAGGAATGTCTGTGGTTTTGACCCAAACGTTGCCACTTCTTTCTTTACTGTTCTTCCCTTCCCTTTTTCTTCTTCCCTTTTTCTCTTTGAAAAAAAATATGAATACCTTTCGCTTGTGCCATCTGCTTCGAGAAAGAGGCAACGCCAGGGAAAATTTGTCGGAATCTGTCTTGTGGTCCTGGTTATGTTTGGTTAACCGCAACTGATAGGGGGTCCAGTTCCTTCACCGAAGGCTTTCATGCTCTGGAACCTACAGTAAATTTCTCAAGTGGCCTCTCTGTATCATCTCACTGATGCTAGACTAGAGGATTTTACTTACTGCAATCTACCCTCTATCAAACTACCAGTTGAGGTCTTTATTTGATTAAAAAAACGGAGATGTATCCCACAGTAGAATTGTATCCAAAAGAAAGTCAAACTGCTTTACGTTGGCAGTGATACAATTTAACAGCATTTTCCATATTTACTCGGAAGTGTCGTAGTTAACATACACAAGACTTTTGCGGGAATACTTTGACAATTAATTAACCACACTGTATAAAAGAAATATAAAGCATGAAACGAAATTTGAATGCGAGTTGTTTGGTTAGAAAATCCAGCGTCTTACTTGCTGGAATAAACTGCCAGTGATAAGAAAATATTAGATGAAAACAGCACAGAGGATCAGAAAAATGTTGCCAGAAACCCAAAAAGAGAAACAAAGTTACTCCCATGATTTACGCCATGTTTTAATATATTTTTTCTATTTGTCAATTAGGGTTCGTAATTTCTCACTGAGAATATTTCCAATTTGTGGTAAAATACGTGATTAAAATGGCGACAACAAACATTTGATCAGAATTGCATGTTTGGTTACGATAAGATCTATTTTCTCTTTCTGTTGTGGGACTAACTATGTTTGATTTCAAGGTTGGGGCAGCATATTTCCGACTCCTCTTTACTGCTTTCATGTAGTGTTTTATCAGTGGTAGTTTAGTCCAGTCAGACTTCTAACTACACAACCCGTGTTCAAATCTTGCTTGAGGCTTCTATTTCTTTTATTTACCTGAAAACTGCAGGGTAGTTGGTTTTTATTAGCGAATTTTCCAGGCAGAATCATAACCAATAAAGAAAAGACAAGAAAAGAGATTAGATGTCACCGAAATGATGAGAATGCTACGCTGTATGTGTGGAATAACAAGAAGATACAGAGTGAAAATGAGAGAGTAAGAGGAACAACCAAGGTTGTAGAGATATCTAAGAAGATACAAGAAAGAAGACTTGTAATGAAAAGAACAAGTGACTATGTAGTCAGAAGAGTGATGGCAGTGGAAGTGGAGGGCAAGAGAGGTAGAGGGAGGCCAAGGAGGAAATGGATGGATAGGGTTAAGAAGGATCTCGGGGAGAAAGGTTTGTCAGGGGAAGAAGTTCAGGACAGGGCTTTGTGGAGAAGACTCATCAGAAACGTCGACCTCACGTAGATGGGAAAAGGCGGAGAGGAAGAAGACTGGAAATAGCCAGGCAAGGCATCTGTAGTTGCCTAACTTTTTCCAGGCGTCTGAAATTTTTTAACATCGTAATTACGCAAATTCAGTGACAACGTAATTTGCGAGTTTGTGTCTACTTATTAAAGATAAACAACTTTAGTTGGATGACCAGAGCATTCTCACTAACCCAGAAAATATCTTAAACAGCCTGTGGACAAACCTCAATAGCAACATATGTTTAGACAGTTTGCTAATTTTTGTCCCATTTAACCTCGGTGCTAGCTATGGAGGCAAAGAAATTAATGTGAGGACATGGTGTAACGGTTCTTCTCATGTCTTGAAGAACAGCAATGTAAGCTTTACATCAATATTTAATTAAAAGTACGTGTTTCTTCCATTACCACAGAGTGCACTCTTAACAACGGATACGTTGTGCAAAATTTTTGCAGATGAGTTGCAGAAGGCGCTGAACACACAAAACCTTTCATTGTGAAGGTGAAAAAAAATGTGTTATGTAGTACAGCAGTAGCATTTAGTCAATGTCCAAAATAACCATCTATGATTTCACTCTCTACGAGCCAAATTTATGTCTTGAAGTGGGTTTATTTTAAACTCTTTGACAGGAGAAACGCCTACGTAACAGTCCCCCTATCCCTTCCGCTTCGCCCCAAAAGGGAAAGTCATTAGAAATCTTTTCTTATGTTCACGAAATGTTGATGAATGACTCACAATACTATGGGAGAGACTGTATCAATGTTTTTCGTTTTAGTCCTCTTTTATTTAATTATTATTTTTTATTTATAATTTATGTATTTATTACGATTTAGCACGAATACACGTCTTTTATTTGAGCCTAAACGCGTTCAAGTGTGTGGTAAGTCATTTTGTTTAGTTTTCCCCATTTTAGTAGTGTAATCTAGGTTTACTTTCAATTTTGAATTTCAGCTATGTCCTTTAGATATCTAAGGCCAGTATAGGGGAGTGTAAAGGATGCGGAAAGAAGTTGGGCAGATCCTAAGTTGAAGGTACCATCCCGGTATTTGCCTTGTTTTTTAAGAAAAACCTAGTCTAGACGTTCGGCCGCTGGAGTTGAACCCAGGACCTCCAGAATTTGAAACCTATGCTTTACCACTGAGCTACGACCGCTCGGTATTCTAGGTTTTAAGCACATACCTAGCTTACATACTTCACTTAAATAGTTCGGGGTTCCGATAATATTTCTTAGTTACACTTTAAAATTTGTACTTCCAGTTGAAACCAGAATATCACTTTCATAATATGGTCTCCAAATCTTGAGCACAAGTGTAAAATTGATATTTTAAATGCATCGGTCTGTACATTTGAAATATCAGAAGTCAGCAATGACGAAATGTAAAACTACTTAATCCTGTTTTAATTTGTTGTTACGAATTTTAGCTTGTTGATTATTAATATCGTATTTCTTCCAGAAGAAACACTGGGCCAGTGTATTTTAATACATTAAATGTAAGCATATAGACATCCAGACAACATAATAGGAATGGACTTTAGATATTTCCCCGGATCCCCTATAACCTAACTTCACTGTTGTCACTTATTGAACGATTCCAGGAAGTATTTGAAGTTATCAAAGTGAATATCAAATGTCAACTTGGGTAGGTAGTTGATATTATTCTTGTAAATAGGGGTTAAATGTATTTTCTTTTTGTGAAAGAAAACAGTTTTATTGTTTTCTCTAAACATGTTTTTTCCTTTTTCGTTACAGGGTCCTCCAAAAAGCGGGATCCAGGCCGCTCAGCAAGTCCTCTTAGCGATGGCTCTACCAATTCGGCAACGTCGCAAGTTTCGCGGCCTAACCATCAACTTCCACATACCCGCCAGTCAGGACGTAAGTATATTGGTAATTATTATTATTTTTTTTAAAAAAATGTAGTTACTTTATTAATTCTTTGTAGACTAATTATTGATGTTATTTCTCTGACTAGTGTCTTCAAGAACAATTCCAGGTTGTTTTGATACGCATATTTCTCACACTAGTTCGCCATGCTTGTAATCCTAGTACGTGATTGGCTAGCTTTTGGTCCCATAAGATTAGTCGGCTACGAATTCAAAACTCGCTTCCAGACAGCGTCAGATAGAGATATAACGATTGTATTATTCTTGCAGCACAGTTTTCATTTACCGATTGTAAATTTCTGGAGTAAACAACGGTTGCTTTGAATCAGTTAGTCAAAACTGAAATAACTATATTTCCAGCTGGGATTCATATAATCCTGTGAATGAGAATAGAGTCATATTTTGGCATGGTTATTCTTCTGCTGTGTTGCTGCTTAGCTGTAAATAGCCATATCTGTGTTTTCCTTCAATATTTTTGATGTTCTTCTTCACTAAGAAGACAATTCCAAGAAATTCAGCGTTGAGTATACCAGAAAATCTTGAATCTAGTAAAGCAGATAGCCGTGAGTACGATGCCTAGAGCAACAGTCACTGTTTATGTCAACTGTTTTATGTGACTGCTGTCAGTTTTCAATTCGGCAGTAACGCTTCAGTATTGGGCCAGTTCTTTTTTGTTGACTTGTTTTTGCTTGTCAGGTCCCGTTTACATATAAGATATTACAGGGTAGTAGGTAGGAAAGAATTTTTTATAGTGTGCAGTGCTGAAGTTGGAAACATATTTTAGGCAGAACTGTGGAATTATAAACCCACAAATTTATATATAAAGACAAATTAAATACTTGATAATGGTCGCTAGGGATGACTTGTATTTAAAAAAAAAAAAGGCACAACAAGAAAATAAGATCATGATTCTACTAACAGTTCAGTTTAAATTTATTGTTATAAAATATATTTCGTAATCGCTTTGGAAATATTGCGTCTGTACCTTCCTGAATTTATGCCGGTACTATCGAGGCTAGATTTTAATTATACCGGAACTCCGTTCCGGCGCAACTTCAACTGTGTGTTTATCAACCAATGAATATAGAAATCGGCTCATTGTATCGCATCTTTTAAACATTTTCTTTCATGTTAGTGATTTTTACTGCAGTTTGCTAAGTACGTATTTGGAATGTTCAACTTTTCTTAGATTAAGGTAAAGATAATTTTCAAGGATTTTTTTTTAATGACGTCTCGTATATATACACTGATTGGTATTGCTGTGTTAAAATTATATTGAAGGATAAAGAACACGTGTTCTGTTTATTTCCATGATTTTTTGTCTCACAGAAGAGGACCGTCTGTTGTCACCTAATTCTTAATATTTATTTTGATAGCTTGTGTTTTATACAAATATATTATTTTATACTCGGACTAAATATTTTTTCCGTAAACATATTATAAATATTAGTTGTACATTATTTTCATATATATCAAGAAACTACATATTTGCAAAACTCAACTTGTCAAAACAACTACCTAAAAATATATATGACAACTACGGCTCAGAATTTGATAGCCTAAAACTCTCTATAGATATTAAGTGTAAAATTACCATAATAAAAGACTAATATAAAGTAGGGGAGGCTAATACTCACGCTCGACATGTAAACCTTGCCTTAATGCTCGTAGCGACTAGTATACAAGAATTTTTTTAAGCTCCCATAAAAGTAAGCAAAAAGAAAAGAAGTCTCACGTGGATCGAAAAACTCTTCGCTTTCGACAGAATCTACTGCAAAGTTGAAAATATTACTACGAGGGCTGATCAAAAAGTAGACATTTTTTCCCCAGCAAACTATGTAATTATTCTGAAATATCTACATGGTCTTTTTCAAAGTACTCCCCCGCCATCACTATACATTTTTCCAGCGCTCCTGCCACGAAGCAAATACGTGATTCAGTCCATTTTGTGAAAGGTGTTTGCAAATCGCCTCCACTGCCTTCGTAACTTTCTGATTTTATGAAAAGCGGCGACCACGAAGCTGTTTCTTAGTTCGGGGAATAACCAAAAGTCGCATGGAGCGAGGATGACACATTCTATGTGCCTCGCATTCAGAAAATCTTGTACGGTTTTGGCATTATGCGGCTTCGCATTGTCGTGGTGAAGCTTCACATCAGCAACATTTTTTCCAGGACGCTTGTTTCGATAATATGTTAGCATTTTCGCCACAACCTTGCGGTAATAGTCTCCTGTGATAGTCACCCTTTCCTTCACTGCATGTTGGTATATGAATTCTTCATGGTCAAAGAAAATAATCGTCATGACCTTACCTACACTTTTTTGTGATTTGGCTTTTTTGGGGGTTGGAGAAGAGGGAGTTTTCCCATTGTGAACTTTGTTGTTTTGTGGTGGGGTCGTAGTGGAATATCCAAGACTCATATCCAGTAACAATGTTATGGAGAAAAGCATCGCCTTCATTTCGAACTCGTTCTTCCAACTCTGCACACAGAAACACGATTCGCCTTTTGTTCGTCACTCAGCACACGAGGAACCCAACGACATGACACTTGGGACATCCAAAGATCACCCCTAAGAATAGCCCGAACACTAACATATGACATGTTAAGGTTGGTTGCAATCTGTTGGATAGTTAAACGTCTGTCTTCTCTCACAATGGCAGCCACGGTGTTTACCATAATGTCCGTTCTTTATGTTGATGGGCGTCCCGATCTTTGGTCATCTGCCTCTTCCCTGCCCTTCATAAATGACTTATGCCACCTAAATGCTGCAGCACGTGACATACAGTCCACTCCATAAGCTTCTTGAAGTTCGTAGGTTGTTTCAAACGAACACAAAATTTTACAGCATAACGCTGTTCTAAACTGGACTCCATTTCACAGTGCCTTTTACTCTGGTAGGCGATTTTCAACTACGTTCTGCTTGCAACGTTGCTCCTCACCTGTAAAAAAAGAAACAAGTGTGAATATTTTACAGCACCAAACTAAATATTAACATGAAGTTCTTGTTCTCCGGTGCACATCTATCTTCCCTGTAAAAAAAAAAAAAATAAAAAAAAAAGAAATCAGTCTCATTACTTTTTGCTCAGCCCTCGTAAATTTGCGTTAAAGTCGAGGATTCATTTCTGTGGAAGGTATATTGTAGAAATGTAGTACGTGTGAAATTCCATTTAGCGTTTTCGAAGCGAGTTAGTGGCGTGTAGAACATTTTTAAAGAAACAGTTCATATTCTTTGTCACTTTTAAATTGATACTTCACATCATTCACATTTGCTTCTTGCCAGAAAAATAGGTAACTAGGTAAAGAAGTACGTAACATGCTTAGCTAATGTTACACATCCTTCTTCCGCGTTGGCTCAGTTGGTAGAGCACTCACATCTGGTGGTAGGGGTCGTAGGATCGATTCCTGCTCATGCCATGTGGGCTTTGTAGTGGACAAACACCGTATGCGTGGGTTTTCTCGGAGTTTTCGCTCCCGTTTCCTCCCACTTTCTTCAGTCCAATTCATCCCATTATCATCCATCCGGCCTGAGCCAAAGTTGCCTACTAAACGCGTTGAAAACTAAATTCAAATTCAACGCCCTTCTTCTGCCTACAAGTTTTGAGACCATATTCTTGAAAAGTTTTCAGCTACCTACCAGAACGAATTTGTTGAGAAAAAGAACGTAACTTTATAATTTGAAGTTATCAATGGCTCAGGCCGATGTAACTTTATACAGGCGAAGAAGTAAAATTAATGTTATTTTTTAGACTTATTTTTCATTTGCCATAAGAGAAAACATAACGCTTCCTTTTTTTAAAACAAATGGGAAAATGGTATTTTCGCTCACATCAAATTGCATTTTCAGGTAAATAAAAGTGACAGTTAATGTGTGAGTTGTTATGTTATTATTATTTTATATTGTCAATTACCTTTTATATACGTTTTGAAATATGCGGCAGTAGCTTGGAAAAGGTAAGATCTTTACAGGTATTTTGATTTCACCATAATATTGACCAAAAATATGTATTTCCCCAAGATTTTTTGAAAAAGGAAGAGTTTTTCAAACCTTGTTAGACCATTTTGCGAATTTTGATGAGAGGTTTCTACCGTAGGAGCTTCCAACGTACATTTTTTTTTTAACACCCTGTGTGTGAAAATCAAGGACATGTGGAATAATAATCATGTAAGCAAAAAAAGGTCACAAATTCATTCATTATATTCAATTTTGAGCAAATAGTTCCTAAACATCAATATATTTTCATTATTATTTTATACCATATAATATTTTTATTTTTAATTTGAAAATTGAAACTATACATCTCACACGTGTGTAGTTGTTTGTTCAATTTAAAATTATTTGTACACTCAGATGCAAAAGAAAATGAGCAATGGGTACGTTTTCTAAGTTCGATGACTTGTACAATATGCCACTACAAAGCGTGTTTTGTATATATTTTAAATAAACGTTTCATTTATTGTGCTTGCTAGTGTATTAGCTTAGTGTTGCCAGATTGTACAAATTACGGACTTTGAGAGGAGAATCCATCGGCCATTTTTTCTAAATTTGAGTATACATAATGTGCAGTGCATTATTTGTTCTTTGGTATGACTCAAAATGCTTTTATTATTTCATTCAATGATGTTTTTTTTTTCTAGTGTATTCTTTTCTATTTTAGTTTTTATTATATGTGTTAATGTTCGAGCACATTTGTTACTTATCATATATTTTACTTTTTCGATGTTTTCACGAACACCCCCTCCCCTATAGCCAAATTCGATGCGCTGTTGCCACGCTTTACACTGCTTGCTCTCTTTCGCAGACTCCGCCCGAGAGCGTGCCAGGGACAAGGCGAGTGGCGCCGCCACCGTCCATCAACGGAATCAGCGCAACTCCTTACTGTCGAACAAGCGGACAGTGGGATCACGCGGTACAGGTAGTCGTCATCTTCGTGACTTTCAATATCACTTCACGGTGTTCTCAGTGTGTGACTGTGACCCTGATTTGACCTGGCCTCTCGAGTCACCCTGATTATGTCGAGCTTTTGCTTGTTCACCCCCTTTCACCTGCTTCTTCTGCATGTTGTAAATTACGTCTAGCTTACAAAGGGATACTATCGAGAAATACACGCCGAAAGCGGGAAGTATTTTAGGCCCATTCAAAAAATATCATAACGCTATACAATATATAATTTCACAACTGGACAGAGAACGAAGAAATTTTAAGTTTTTCTGAGAAAATATTTTAAAAACGTACTTCATATTTCTATCGCATTTTGCCGTTAGAAGCTGTAAATAGCGCCAAAATAATATTTCTAACCGTTCCACAATTTGTTTTGATGAAATATTGGCAACGTTGACTGGATTTATAATGAACGTGAAGTCACGAGACGATATCTAAGTATTTGTTGAATCGTTTTTTATAAATTGGAGGTTTCCTTCGCACGTGACAAAAAGAAAAGCATGAAGGAAGACAGATTGTTTATATATGGAGCACCAAGTTGAATTAGTGACAATAGTTGAACTGGGAGCGATCATTGCATAGTATTGACACCTAGCGGCTGCTGTCTGAAGTACATGCATCTGCCAATCCTTTTTGCCTTGCTGCTGTCCTCGAAAGATGGCAATTCTGTCTACCCAGTCAACGTTCGTTTTGTCTTTGGGAAACGAAAAAAGGCAATTTCAACACCAAGAAGCAGCACAATTTCCTCTATAATGTGGTGATACTATGTCCGATAGCGAAGTGTACTGTCTGTATATTACATATTAAATACAAATAATCGAAATATCCCCCAATCAACTTCTGCGAAACCAGGAGTTGCAAAAGCACTTCTGCTGGTTCAAGTAACAACGGTCAAAATTGGAATAAAGTTTACTCCAGGTTTTAGTATACTTTGCCGTCGTAAGATGGTAGGACTGTAGTTAGATGCTGTTTCCCTGTTCAGTTAATATGTGGAAGTATTTTGATCTTGTTATCCAGCGAATTATTATCCCTGCGGAAAGCCTAAAGCCTCATTGTGCTTTTTTATGCCCTTTAGCACGTGTTCATTGCTTATTTCCTGGAGGCTTAGTCCAGGAGGCAGTGCCATATGTCCAAATACAGTTTGGACGCTGTCTAAAAGTTTCTAATACGAAATTGCGACGTAAAGGCCAACAAAATAATAATAATAAAAACTTTTTATTTAAGGACAAATATGTTTCAGTTGTATTTTTCGTTTGTTGTATAGCGTTATTATTTCTTTCGATTGGGTCTAAAAGTGTTTGCTTTCGACGCGCACTCTTCGATATCCTTTTTAGTTGCGCCCCCACTTGACCGTATTCTTCAACCATGGTAACTATTCGTTGTGGGATTCTAAGTGCATGTGTTGTTTCCTTTGGGGGTACGCTTTCTGTATATAGACATCTGTGTTGTTAGTTCTGTATATACTGTATTTAAGAAGTTATTTTTCTGGTCTTTACAGCATCTTGAGATGCAGGGTGGTATCAAATTTATTTCAGGGGCAGACTGGGAGGGCAACGCACGAAAGTACCTCCGTGAAAAGTTCTCCAAGACTAGTAGTAATATATAGAACTTAGTCTTTATACACTCGAAGAAAAAAAAATCCCTTCCTCGCGAGGTTTATTTGAGGAAAACATTAGCTCTGATACATGTAGTCTCCTTGGAAGAAATTGGAATAATAGTCGCCCTAATTCAAGAAATTGTTCATAGGTTCGCTAGCTATGACAGAGAAGTAGAAAATATGTAAGAACAACGGTTCCAGGATTCAATTTCAGGACCTTTACTTGCTACTGCAGGGCGATGAGACTTAAAGGAAATGGAGGAATCGTACAGTCGACATTCGTTCTATGTATTTCTTTCTGTGCGGAAATAAAATAATACTGATTGATTGCAGCGATTGTCTGTTGTTCACACTTGTTTTCAAGTACCTTTCGAGCGAAATTTTCCTCTAAATAACCATGATTTGAATTGGATTTTTATTTTTCAAGACCTTTCGGCATCTTTGGCTCAGGGCAGAATGGGTTAGGTAGAGGATCGGAAAGGTGTCAGCCAGGGCCTTTCTTAAGGAAGCCATCACTGCATTCGCCTGTTGAAACTGCTGAAAAAACAGCATAGTCGGCCACCCATTGCCGATCAGATAAATAACGATAATGGTTGTTTTGCCCAGAAGCAGGTCTGTTACACAAAGGTCCCTGGGCAAGACGAATCGATGGTTTGCCATTGTCATAATCGGACGAACATGACTTACTAAGGCCTTCACCTGTAGTTGAAAGCGGATTCCGAACTTGTGTACCCACCCTTTCTTTACAAGGTAGCGTACCACTCACCATACGTACAGTATGTTATATAGGTGACCCCACTGGATGAACTGTTCCACTCGTAATAAGAGGATCCTGGTTCGATACTCGTTGGAGGTATATTGAATCTAGTGCTTTGGAATCCATTGTAAACTGTAGGTCCCGTGCTTAAATCGGAATCAGTTCACCTTGTCCAGGGGTCTCTGGCTCGTCAACGTGCTATCGAGAATCACACAAATCATCAGTCATCATACAGTATTACTCTCTATAAATTCATGTCGTGCTTCAAATTAACTTTCGGAAATTCTTTGATTCTATTTTGAACATTTATCACCTCCCGAAATTTGTCGAAAGAGAGAGAGAGATTGATTATGATTAATCAACCAATTAATTAATGGAACCAGAAGGTACTATGTCCACTTTTGTTACGTTTGAGAACAACCAGTTTTAAACTTAAAACTATAAGTTTTAAAATCTGTATAAACTCATTACATTACATTTCTAACCACTTGGAGGGCGTTTTGTGAGATATTATGTATTGGGGCTGGTATCTTTCAGTACAAGGTCTTTGACTGCAGTGTTAACTCTGTTTTGCCAAGAAGTGGACATAGTACCTTCTGGTTTCAAGGTGACGATATTCAGGTAACTTTAGTTTATGTGGCGCTACAGCGAAGTGTTTTTTATTGCTTTTCAACTTTCTCAGCAAGCCAGTTTCACAAACACTTTAACAAACCATTCAAGACATATACTCCTTTTAACACACGCACACTAGACGCAAAAAATGTGTGAAATATACAAGGTTTGTCCGGAAAGCAATGTCACCTAGTCTATAAGTATATATATAAAACATTTATTTACATAATAATAATAGTAATAGTTTTTGGAATATTTAACATGTCGGCCATTAAACGAACACTTATTCGACGCTCTGTTTGCAAAAGTTCTTTCACACGAGTCACATTTTCGTCGTTTGAGGAGGTTGACGGGCGTCCAGCGCGGGCTTCGTCGCCCACCTCTTCACGGCCTTCCGAAAGCGCCTTGTGTCATAAAAATGTAGACTTGCCTTTGTGATAAACATTCATCCCCGAAGACCTGTTGAACCATTAGAAAAGTTTCCGCTGCAGACTTGCCGACTTGCTGCATCGCGACTTGTACAAGAGACGAAACAGAGGTTTACGAAATCACCCGTCCTTCACCCCCGAGAACTCGGAGACAACTAAGCAAGCACTCGCTTGGTAGTTGACTTACACCACCATCAATCCCGGCGGATAGAGCGCGCTGCAACGTACAGTCCCTTCACAATAAAATGTATGACATTACTTTCCGGACAGACCTCGTATGCGTATCATCTAAACTGATTGCCTATCTGAAGTGGGTAAACGTTTTGAGCTTTGGAGACATCAATTACAAGCAGCATAAGCACGCAGAAAAACATACAGTTTACATAAAGATACATATAAGCACGAAGCACCATAAAAAAAATCACTGTCAATAATTTTGTTTAGTAAGTAATTTTTTTTTATTGTATTCAACATAAATATTGTTGTGTGTGTGTGTTTTGTATGTATGTTGTTATAACCTTTGTATACTTCTCAGCGGTTTGTGCTCAGTTGTGAGTCCGTTGCTTGGTTTATGAAAAGTTGCTTTGTTCCAAATAAGATGCTACATTATATTTATAAAAATATGTAACTTTATTGTCGTAAATATTTTCGTAGGAAGTCAGTCTTGATTAGATTATGTTGATCAAACATGATTTGCATTCGACATTTACTCAGAAGAATGCAAAAATAGGAAATCGATCTTGCTATATTGTTCAGAAGATCCCTGTACGTCAGTCCCGTTTGTAATGTTATACACTCAGTAATTAAGAAGTTTAAGATTACGTCATTTCTGAAATTTTATCCAAAATATTATACAACATTCTTCAAAGAAATGTTTTTTTTATATATAAATTTAAAAGGTGGTAGATTATTTGATCGCCTATATGAGACTGTCAAAAAGTCTATGGTAATTAATTAACTAATCAACTCTGTGGCTTACGGAACTGGCAAGTTCATCGCCGCAGTAACAAACGTTCGCCATTGGATTCTATCCTGACCAACATCAAGCCAGTTTTAATCTTGAACACCTACCTCTCGAAGATCCCTTCCAATATTGTCACCTTCAAGGACGTCTCGATCTTCCCAACGGCCTCTTTCCCTACGGTTTACCAATCACGATGGAATATAATCTTCGTTTTTCTCTTTATTCGAACTACATGACATGCCCATTTCAGTATTCTGACAATCTCGGGTGAATCGTACAGTCCGTGGAGTGGAGTTCATTATGAAGTCTCCTCCATTCTCCGGTTATCTCATCCCGTTTCGGTTCTTAAAACCTTATTCTCAAACACAAGCAGTTTATGTTCATTTGAGGGGCGTACTCCAACTTCCACAACCATAAAGTATTACCGGTACTCAGAGTGTCTAAACTAATAATGGATTCAAGACAAAAGTGAAATTAAAAGTTTAGAAATAGATGGTTGCTATGGTGATTTCGTTGCTTATATAAAACAAGCATGTGTTTTTTTCTTTACTATGTGCATACTTTTTTTTTTTATGGAAAGACAACGTGATTGTTTATAGTTGTAATATCCCGAGATGGCGATATGCATTATTTTCAGAGAATGATTATTTCGTTACAAAAGAACACGTATTTCCTCTTCTTCTTTCCAAATAAGTATTTCGTCTAAAAGTGCACCCGTATCAGTTCCATTTCACTTTTCATTAATTTCCCAGATGTCTTTCTTTTGTATCTTTATTTATGCCTCTCACCAGTAAGATCATCTGCTAGTCTATTAAGCATGATTATTCGTGGGATGATGGGTGAAATCTGTTTGTTTCCCCACAGATGTGAAGAAGGGAATGCAGTTTCTTTTCTTTTAAAACTGGCTTTCCCCAAGTGGCATTTTCTTATTTCTGGGAAAGCTGCTGATGAATTAGGGATCTGGTATATTAGTGTCTTACGATTGGACGAAAAGTCGTTTTATTGTGCAAGCAATTTCTAATTGCCGGTAGAGTGTATTGTCACAGTAAATTCCTTATAATTCCCAACCTTCTTGCGGTCATTAGAATATCAGCTATGAGTTCTAAAACGCTGGGAAGTCGGTGCCTAGTTAGTGTAATGATGAGCATGTCGAGTTGCTACAGTCCGCGTTCGATACTCGGTCAGCACCATCTTTTCTGTCACAACATAACTTTTTTATCTTTTAAAAATAGCTTTATTTTCTTTGTACTTGATTCTTTTTTCTTTTTTAAAAAAGAAACATCTTGCAAGTTAAGCTCATTAGGTTATGTTAGAAACGTCATGCTAGATTATTTGTTTTATATATCTACGCATTTTGAATTTCTACACAGTTCACTAACATAGAGAAATCAGGTTAGATTTTTTCATTATCCACAATGCAAGTAACAGTTATCATGTCGGGGGGGCGGGGGGGTAATTGCAACGATCCCGTTGTCTTACGGGATCGTTTTGTCTGCTGCAGTCACAAACGTGACGTCCGTCTCGGGAAAGTAATTAAGGGCTGATTTTCATGAAAGCTTGTGTTGTTTGCTTTACTCGCGATTTGGGTGAATGGCCAATTGAAACACGTGGTTTTTCGTGGCGTAGCACGTGTTTCAATTGGCTGTTCACTCAAATCTCAAGCAACGCAAGCATGTTTGAAAATCAACCCTAACTCCGAAAGTAACGTCAACACAGGGAGTGAGTGAACATAGTACTGTTCTTTTTCATTGTCTCGACGTAGGGTAAACGTACCAGTTATTGGTCCTTTTAGACCACTGTCGTTTTGAAACTTGAAGTGCAGATCTATTCCGGCCTTATTTTTGTGACTAACTGTAAAATCTTTATTTTCGAGATAATTTTTACAGTGAAACAATAAAAATGCGTCAAGCCTTGTTTAGATTTTTAGATACTAAGATTGTTACGATGGTAAAAATCATGGTTGAAATAAGTGTTTAGACTCCCAAACTTTACTCTTTATCGTGCTTGTACTACCATTGTCAATAAAGATAAAGGTAGAGGTTTCTGTAAAGAATCTGCTTGTTACACGGTAGATGTTTAAATTATAAAATAAAGAACACAAATGAATTAATTGTAGCGTAATATTTTGTAGATTAGTTCTGCCATCATTCTTTTATACTTTTAAAGTAACATGCACCATTAGGATGCTATATATTTCGATAAAGAAATAAACTCACCAAGTGAGCTGCGCTTAACGGCCATCTTGCATTTAGATAACTAACCTAAGGGCTCATTTCCAAGCTCACTTGCGTTGCTTGCTTTGCTTGCGATTTATGTGAATAGCTAATTGAAACCCGTGTTACAACACGTAATAAAACTACACCACCTGTTTCAATTGGCTACTCACCCTAATCGCAAGCAACGCAAGCGGGCTTGAAAATGAACATTAATAAGAACCGTCGTAAGTTGACGCTGGTTAAAATTGAAATCCGCGTTAACAGTAACTAGTGTTTACATTACTAAAATGAGCTCGGTTAACGTTAACCATAGTAATGTAAACAAGGCATAACATATTTTTTTTTCTTCAAACAGCAAAATGACCAATAGTTGGCAAACTCTAACCAGTAGTTTGCTCCCTTAATGCCCAGTTATTGGCATTTACGTTCACTATACAGCTTTTGAGACCTGAAGACGTGTACCAGTTATTATTGGCAATGCTGAGAGCAGTTGTCACCACTGCCAAATAGGCCCATTTGTTCCTGTAAAGCGACGTACTACGTGGAAATACTAGCAGCAATCGTATTTTTATGTCTTAAAGGTTAGAAGTACGGTTACGTACAAATCTGAAATTTTAGCGTGTGTTGTTAATTTTCAGTGATATACTAAAATAGTCGAACGTAAACTTTCCGGATTTAAAATACCCGGAAGTGATGTTGAATGTTGTGATTTCTTACTGGTACATCGCCTGTGTGTGTTTACATACCAACAGCGTTTAAAAAAAAAAGACTCCAAGCTGTTATGCATGTTAAATTTTCTTTTTGACAACTACATGGGCAATCAGTGCACACTGAAACAAGACGTATTTATGTAGTTTCACCCAAGCGGGAAATTGTGACGTCATATGTCTGCTGAGAACATTTTTTTCCCCCTTCATTTATCATGTGCTTGACACGAAAATAGAACAAGTGTTGTGTGTTCTGATTTTACTCACTCTCGACGTGGTTATCAAACTTTTATATTTTATGTCTCTCTTTGGCACTTGCCAAAAATTACTTTCTTTTTCTTCTTATGTACTACGTGGGTGGGGTCTCGTGCTTGAGATATTTTTTACTTCTACGAGACGGTAGAAAATGCACACCAGTTTAGCCAAGTGCAAGACGAATACATGCCCGAAGATTGAGAAAGTCTGTGATTATGTGTAATGGCTTTAAAACGAATTTGTAGGCATTTAAACAGCGAAAATATGGATTTAAAATGCTCGGATAAGTACCCATGATATACACAATAAAACAGGCTTAATATTTTTCTCAAACAGGCAAAAGAAGGTATATGTGTGTGTCATAACTCATAAGCTATCTATCAAAACAACTACACCTGGATTACAATTACGAAATCTCTAAATCCTATGATCCTTTTCAATTTCAGATCAAAAGCGTATGTTTGAAAAGTGATGGAAGACCATTTTACAAACAAACCAAATGTTAAAAAGCGTTGAAACAACCATTTTGACACACACTGACAAAGT
>JAGDQP010020620.1:12932-32997 GCA_022664845.1 Lepisma saccharinum | reverse complement strand
ACGTAACGATTTGTAGCTAATTTCCAATAGATATCAAGTTAAACATTAAATAACTCACTGCACTTTATAAATATTACTAAACACTGTACGAGGATTATCAACTAATGCCGTAGATCGTACCTGGATAACTGAGAGGTTTCTACACTACGTTCACTGAACATAAACTCAAGATTGTTTTCGAAGAAATATAAAAATTTCAGAATTTCAATTTATTACTCTGAATGTACATATTTCACGCTTTCGGCTATGATAATAGCATAAGGATCGGAACAGAATTACAGTTGAGTTGTAAAAACAAACAAATTTGAATCGCTGGTATACATGAATTAAGCAGAACTGAAAGTTACTTAGTCACACATAAATGTCCATAATTTCTGTAATAATTAACAAATTTCGTTGATGTTTTCACAAATCATTCCCGAAATATTGTTGTATAATTTAGAAAAAGTTTTAGCACAGTATTACTTACACGAAAGAAGTTCTAGTCCAAAATACATGGTAATGAAAGAATCACTTTAACGTTAATAATTTTGTGACGCCATTACAGATGATTACTACGTTATACAAAAGACGTTCTGAATAAATCTTGAAAATACAAAATATTGTTATAAAATATGACTTTTTCATTGAAGAATAGTGGCTGGAGTTGAAACCAAAAATTATCGAACCATGTTGAATAAATTAAAATTTACTATTAACATGAAAACGGTACGCAAAGATAGTCGAGCAGACATGTTGCTAATTTGATCAAGTAAAGAAAATATGCGGTAGCTGTCAAACATGGCTAACCGGGAATTTCGAATAGATTAGGAAAACTGGAGACGAGAAATTGGCATATGATTATTAAAATCTAACGAACCGATATTTATAATGTAAGAATTCGGTCAATAGCGGCCCCATACTGAAATTTAGAACATATTGTACATATTGATAAATAATCTCAAAACAAAAATAATATAAAATTTTAATGAGTTGGAAATTCCGAAATGATGTCGCTGAAAAGTCCTGTTAGCACTTATATCCGTTTAATTCTTCTTAATACGATTTAATATATTGCATCGGAATAGATGAAATCAGACGAAATCGAAAATTATGCTAAATTTAGTATTTATATCTACCTCTCGTAGACAGGGCTTAGGAAGTACAGGTGACGGAAAGCCCAGACATCCACTCGTCTCGTTTTAAAAATTGGAACTGAACTAACATGGCGTGGGAGAGCAGTTCTCCCAGCAAAACGGAGAAGAAGGCTGATTCACACCAATCAGCAAAAAACAAGTCACGAAGCATTGACTAGGGCCAATCAAAAACAAGCGTTAGATCCAAGTCATTGCTGCGTGACTAACGAAAACCTGGATGGATAACGAATAAAAATCCAAAGCAAAATCCAAACGGAACACGCTCAAAGAGTCTAAAACCAACCAAAGAGAATGAGCTAAAGAGAACACACAGAAAGAAAACAAAACGGAGACTAAGAAAATAAAAGGGGAGAAAATAAATATAAAAATGGAACAGCAACTAGGCTGTTACAAACTGTTACTTTAAAAATGAAAAATTTACGTTCCAGTCGAAATTTTTTAACAGATTTATAGAAATAAATGAACATACAATGTTAAAGATTTTCCGGAACATTCCTGGTAAAAGCTAGGCAACTATACCTACCTGAGAATATTCAGTAATTTGGCTAATAATGGAATCCGTGATACAGTTCTCTGGGATGTTGAGAGCAACAAGAAGAAGAAGAAGAGGAAGAAGTCTAAAGGAGATTTGAACATGGGTTCTTTAGTGAAAAATCTAGCGTCGTACTGACAGCTTTAAATTTCCAGTTAAAAGAAACCAGTATAGTGGGTTAGAATTATGTTGGCCGAATTCGAGACCAAGACCGAGACTAAGGTCCAGGAATCGAGACGAGACCGAGACACTATGCATCAAGACTTATTCCTCGAGACGAGACCGAGACTTGCTTCTCGAGACTCTCGTCTCGATCGAGACTATAAGCTTTATTTTCATGAATGTCGATAATATTAATTTAATGCTTTTGTTGATGTTGTTCCATACTAGAAGAAGTCTTGTGACAATTAGTTTCATTCAAATAAATTTTATTTAAAATGTTATATTGTAGTTTAAAAATATGACTATAAGTCATATAAGCAGTAAAGTTATCAATGCCAAAGTATTTTCTATTGTCTTTCAATAATAATATAAAAGTGATTCGAGGACGGATAAATACAGACATTTATTTTCTTCTGCGATTTTTCATCCTCATGCTTTCTCTCTGCTGATAGTTTTTACTTCTGTTGACACAGCTAGACAGATCCCATAAAGACTGTAAAGCATACGTCAAGAAGCCAAGCTATCTAAATTGTAATATAGATATTTCCTTACACCATTTACTTATTACATTTTTTTAAAAAATTGAAACATTTTTGCAGTACTAACCGGTACCTTAGAAAAGATATAAATCCTAAATGTTGTATAAAGTTTCCCTGTAGAAACTTCTTAGTTCATGCAGGGGAATTTCTGTACAAACTATCAGGTAAATATGCCTGTACTTTCGATAAAAACAATATTGTTTTTATAAAAATCAAGTGAGGCGGAGGAGCGTCAAATTTGAATTATCTATATGTCGTTAGAAGTTTCGTCGAGACCTCTCGAACAACTCAACCACCTTCGGAGCCCTAATAGTTCCTGAGTCGAAAGTTGTTCACAGACAGACGTAGAAGGTATATAAGATTGTATTATACATAGTGATGCCTTAGGCACAGCAAAGTTATTTCTTTTACCTATTAAGTTATGATTTGCTAGGATTGTTGGAATGATATTTTAATCTGATAACACGGCTTATTCGAAATACCAATGTGCTTATTTCAATTTATAAAATTTGCAATACGCTATTTGAAAGTAGCGCCTACTGGGAACACATTTCACTCTTTTCTTTTTGCTTTAATGTATGGAGGTGCAGCTGGAATCCATACCTATGAATTTGCTCTTTTAATCAGTCGAGAAGTATTGTAAATTGATTGATTCGTGTGGCTGTGGAGTTTGATAAATGGTATTTTCAACTACCTTTTATTTGATTATTTCCTTGTACAAAAGTTCACAATAAGTAAAATTTTTGTCACGTGCCGTACACTGTTAAAAATTTTGTTAACGTCGCTAGGAATTTTCAGGAAAGTTTCGCAGAATTATAATATTTCATGTTGTTTCACTGTAATGGAGGAAAACTCAGAGGCTTTTCGTATGATTATCTGGATGCTTTTCGTTTTCTGTTCTGCACATGTGCAGAATGATAAAACTTTCTTATCGCAGCTTTGCATTCAATGTTGATCTAAAGTTTGCTGCCTCTATTTTGTCAGTTCTTATTTTGGTAGAAATGGGAAATATTTTGAGTGAATGGGAATTCCGAGCCCTAATTGACAATTACATAATTGACTAAAATGTGGCGTAAGTCGTGGGTCCTTCCCGATTCAGCGAACATAATTCTAACACTCTATACTGTTTTCTTTAGCTGGAAATTTAGAGCAGACAATAAACGCTTGATTTTTTACTAAAGAGCCCGTGTCCAAATCCCCTATAGACTTCTGTTGTTCATTTTCTTTTGCTCCCAACATTCCTGAAAACTGTATGATGGAATCCTTCCATTACCCAAATTACTGAAAATTCCCTGGTAGTTATAGTTGCCTAGTTTTTCTCAGGAATGTTTAGGAAAATTTTAACAGTGTACGTTCATTTATTTCTATAAATTTGTTAGAAAATTTCGACTAAAATGTAAACTTTACATTGTAACAAAATATGTCAATATCATATTAATATTCTTGTTCTTGTACTGTGAGATCGGAAAGCCTGCATACTCATTTCAAGGAAGACAAAGGACGGCAAATTTTTAGTCTATCATCTATCGAGACGAGACCGAGACAGACCGAGACTAACGTGTCGAGACACGAGACCAAGACGAGACTGAGGTTTACAATCAAGATCGAGACGAAGACCAAGACTGTCCTATAAGTTTCGAGACGAGAACGAGACTGATGCCAGTCTCGTCTCGTCTCGATACCATCCCCCTTCAGGACAAACTTCCTACAAACCTTTCGGTACAAACTTGCTACAAACCTTGTTTTAAAAAACGTTGAGAGACCAACATCGAGCCTATAGCGAGAAAATATTTCAGTCTGCAGTGGGACTGAAACTCATGAGCTTCAGATTTGTTTCTTGTCTGCCGCTCTACTTATTTACTCCAAGGGTTCTTCTACTGAATGAAGTATGTTTTACTAGTCCTTTAATGTTACGAAAACAGTTTCTGGAATAAAGGCATTTATGTAGACTTTTATTCCAAACTGAGAAAGCTTTTTGATCCTGTGTTATAGCAGAGCTATGAAGAAGGTTGATTCGTGATTTTCCAGAAGCAAGTCACCTGAAGAGAATCATATGATGTATACTTTACTGTTCGGGTCGATGACATTTCTCAAACAAATTGGCTAGCAATTTCACCAAGTTTCGACTAGCCTTGATTTTCCTTACAGTGATGAACTAAAGGTGATTTCTCCTGCTGTACTACTAGCTGGAACGCCGGAATTTAAAAAATCCTAACCTAGCCAATGGTTAGTTTCTTTATACAATTTGAATATGCGTAATTACAAAAATAGAAAAAGTTATTGAACAGTATTTTTAAAAACAGAACACCACCCTACCGGAAATCGAACCCGGGTCCACGTAGTAGCATTCCGATACCTTGTGGAAATGAATAAGCAAAATGGAGAAAACAAAGTAAATAAAATGTATTTGTTGAATAGTTTTTCTATAAATTAATTAGGATATTTCTTACAAAATACAGCAAATCAACTGTTATGTTTTCAAGTGAAAAACAAATATTATACAAAAGAAAAAAGAGAAAAGTATTTAAAACGTTACAAAAGACTGCACAAATTTACTAGGTTAGCGCAAAGTCTGAGCCTATTTTGATTTAACCAGTTTCCAAATGTCCGGTTCAATTTTTGTGATAAACTTTATCAGGTTATTTTCAGTCACATCCTTGTCGTAAATACCAGTTTTTTAATATACGGTACAGACCCTGAGAAACAGACCGGTAAAACCAAAAGTTTTCAAGATATTTCCATGAAATTTTCTGCAATTGCTCACAAAACCCACTTTTCACACTGTGAAAAAAAGTGAAGTTGGTCGAGAAATGCTACAATATATTATTGACAGAAATCAGCGGCAGACTCAACTACTTGGTACTAATTAATAAAATTAGACATGGAAAAGTGGTCCTCTGAAGTAACTGATTAACCCATAAGCAAGGTTCACTTTTCAGTTTTAATTCCCAAAAGGGGGATTAAAATTTGGTTTAGGAAAATTATTTTCAGTGTCAAAACTTCAGAGATTAGTTAAGCAACTAGAAACTGCAGAAAAATTCATAAATATATCTTGAAAACTTTCCCTTTTACAGATCTCTCTCAGTTACACAAATTAATAAACAATCTCCAGACTCTCCAGACACAACCTCGAACAAGAAAAGGATAAAATATCTTGTAATTCAGAAGCAACGCAAAGAGACTTCATTATAACTTTTCACCTGTCCAGGAACTCCTCCCCTCCCCCGATACTCAAACCGTCACACACCCCTTATCTCACTATTTCACCCCCAGGATATGCTTATCACACCCCAAGTTTCACCAGGAAGTTTCCGGAATATGACATGTTTAGGAGAAACCGTGTACTACAGGAAAAACTAGACTCTATAGAGCTCTCCGTTCACTAGTAGCAACCCTGTGATAAGAACTCCACTCTTCTTCAAAAGACTCCACTCTCTAATTTTCCTCGCCACATTCGCCATGTCCTAACCCTCCTCCTCTTGTATTTTGGTGTATAAAGTAAAAAGAAATGAAAAACGTAACCTCCAGAAAACACAGCGCTAAAAGACATGTCAATTCTACATGCTATAAGATGCAGTGTGAAATACGACTGAAAAGACGGTCGCTTAGTGCTAACATACGTATGTATATATACAGAGGCGGCGTTTGGGGGTGGCAACTGGGGCAACCGCCCCAGGCCCCGCGCTTAGGGAGGCCCCGCGTTCCGAGTTGATATTTTTCTTACTAAAGGATATAAAAGTTGATTTGTAAAAAAAAGTTTACAAATAAACTAGTTTGTATAGTTTCCATGCGAAATCTAATGTGAAATGAATAAAGAAGCACTTGTAATTAGCAATTGTACTTTCTTTAAATAAATTATGTCGGATTTTTTTTTCATAAGAAACCGCTGTTCATTAAAAACGAGAATATTTAGTAATAAATTTAGGGTTAGGAATAAAAGGAAGAAGTGTGAGGAAGCATTTAGGGGGAAGTTGCTTACTGCTTTATCGGCTTTAGATGTAACATTTCGGCGCTCATCGATTTTTACTTGTACTCGATTTTTACTTGTATGTATATATATATCACGGGTCGTCGGGCTTCGTATCAAAAATTACGAATACCTCGTAATTATGCTTCGTGTACACCCTAAATGCAGTACCCACTACGGAAAAGGTACAAAACGGGCGTTTTTACTAATCAATTTAACAGGTACAGGTATAGACAAAAAGTTTGTCGGATGTCTTTAGACTATTTCCCAAATTGCAGGTTATTGTTACCTTCCCTTGCAGAGGGAAATCTCCAGCAGTAGAGGAAAGTTCCCTGACGTTAAAAAATATAAACATAATCCGACATAAAAACACATTGCAGTTTGTGATATATATTGTAATTATTTTCACAAATAAATATGAGATTACAAATCAAAGACAAGTTTTTACAATAACAATAATAAATGGTATCAATTCATATTCTTACCGTGAAATTTAGTAAAATAAATACTTGTCAGTGTTTAACAGGTTGGACGAGTTGTGCCGGTCCGGTTGGTCGTGCTGACTAGTGCGCTGGTCTGGCGACTCAAAAATCACGGGTTCGGATACCGCTTTGGGCATGGATGTAATTTTAAATGTGTTATCCGTAGTTAGGATAAGTAAGATAAATGCATAACTAAAGGTCAAAATGGAATAAATAAATGTAATGTAACAATAAATTAAAAAACGAGATTGAAAATAATTGTTACCGTGCTGGACTTATTGAAATTTTTTATTTTGTCACGGGTTCAAACCCTGGTCGTTAGTAATAACTAACTCTATGGCTTATGGCACTCGCAAGTTCATAGTCGCAGTAACAAACGTTCGCCATTGGATTATATCCTGGGCAATATCAAGCAAGTTTTCATCACGAAAAACTACATGTAAAGATCTCTTCTAATATTGTCCTCCCAACGACGTATCGGTCTTCCCAATGGCCTCCTTCCATCCAACCTTCCAACCAGGATAGAATATAATCTTCGTTTCTCCCTCATCCGAGCTACATGCCTGCACACCTCAGTTGTCGCGATTTCATTATTTTTACATTTGGTGAATAGTACAGTCCGTGGAGTTCTTCATTATTCAGTCTCCTCCACTCTTCAGTCATCTCGTCCCGTTTCGTCCCGTATATCTTTCTCAAGACCTTATTTTCAAATACACTTAATTTATGTTCATTTGCTAGGGTCGTACTCCAACTTTCGCAAACGTAAAGTATTACCGGCAGAATAACCGTTCTGTATATTTTTAATTTCAATTTGATTGATATTAATCTTGATGTTAGAAGCTTTTGGACTGAATCGAAACATGCGTTCCCCGATACTAACCGAATTTTTATTTCTTCCGTGACCTCATTTTTGCTTGTTACGTATGCTCCCAGTATTTAAATTTATTTACTTCCTCTATGACCTTATCCTTACTCTTATGTTTTCATTTCCTTCATTCCCTGTGTTTCGACGACTTGTTATCATGTATTTTGTTTTATCTATGTTTACCTGTAGACCTATCTCATCGCACGCTTCTACTAAGACATCGGTGTTGCTTTCTGGTACATCTATATCGTCCTCTATTAAATCTACAGTTGATTCAAACCATTAAATGATAGTCTCTTTTTGTCCCCTTTGATTTTTAAAATCGCATATCCTAAGGCAAAGGTAAACAATAGTGGTAACAAGGCATCGCCTTGTTTCAATCCGTTGCGAATCTTGAAACTATCTGACCTATCCGTACTCTGCTTGTAGGGTCGCTAAGACACATCTTCACAAGTTGAACCAAATTTTTCGGAATTCCAAACCGTATCAGGAAACTATAATATTTCCCTTCTGATAGAATTATATGCTTTCTAAAAATCAATGAATAGATGGTGAACCGTTCCATTGTATTACCATTTCTTCTCCAAAATTTGCCTCAAGACGAAAATCTGGTCCAACGTGCATCTATTCCTTCTAAATCCGCTTTGGTGATCTCAAATTATTTCATCTACGTATACACTTAGGCGTGTTAACATAATATTAATTAATACCTTGTAACAGATTGGACGTAACGAGATTCCGCGGTATTTATTACAGTCCGATTTATCGCCTTTTTTGTAAATCGGAACTATTATTGAGGTTTTCCATTCCTTTGGGAGCTCCTCCTTTCTCCATAGCACTTATCAATTTATGTTGTTCCTTGATTAGTGCCGTTAATCCTGCTTTAATTAATTCGGCTGGAATATTGTCTATTCCTGGTGATTTCAAGTTTTTAAATTTATTTACCGACATTTCGATCTCGATCTCTCTAGGTTCGGGAATCCACGGTTCTGCGGTATGGATTTCAAATTCCTCTGTTTGTTCCCGTTGTTTACATTAAGAAGTTTGTCGAAATAACTTTTCCACACATCGACAATTTTAGTCGGATCCGCCTGAAGATCTCTACGTTCATTTCTAATCATTCCTAGCCTCGACTTTTAACCTTTTCTTAACGAGTTTACCCTTTTGTATAGATCTCGTATGTTATTTGTCTTCCCGTTTTCCTCTATCTCCTAAATCTTCTGCGTTAGAAATTCTCGCTTTTTTTGTTTCTGAACCTGCGTGTGGCGTTTCGTTTCGCGTTACTGTAGTGGTTGGTATTTGCTTTTATTACTTACCCATCGATGCCTTGCTTGTTTTCGTATTTCATGAAGTTTAAGGCATTCTTCATCAAAAAAAGGTTTGTTTTTTGTTGTTTCTTCTCACCTACATGTTCCTTCGCTGCTCTCTTAATTGTTTCCCTAATTGCCTCCCACATCTTACTTATATCAATTTCATTATTATTATCATCATTATTACTATTACTCGAGTCGGCTAGGATTTCGAACCTATTTCAGAGTTCGAGTTGGTAATCTGCTTTTATGCTCGGATTATTTAATCGTTTCACTTCGAATTTCAGTTGTTTTGACCCCTTGCTTTCTCTGTTCGCCATGCATAACTTTTCCCTTACCTTTGTGATCACTACCCAATCAGCACGAACAGTTGGCCCAACCGCAAATAATGGTGGGAATCGTAGGCTAATGGTGGGTTGGGCAGCCAACACCAATGTTGGGCCAACTATGGCTAATCGTTGGCAACCAAATTGTGATATACAACAAAATATCACTGATGGCCCAACTGCAAATAATGGTTGGCCAGTCAGTTGTAATATAAAACAGGACGCCAACATTGGACCAACGATGGCTCAACGATGGCGCAACAACGGCCCAACGATGGCGCAACGACGGCCCATTGATGGCCCAACGATCACTAGAGATTTTGTGTTAAATGCTGAACACGTGGTGGAGACAAATAAGCTCGAATTTATACGAGATAAATACATATTAATGTACTTCTAAAACGAATCAAAATAAAATGCTAAGTTTTCACGTAATAATTACACTATGAAATTGGAAGAGAGAATAAGTTATTAGTAGTGTTAATTTTCTTTAATGGAAGTAATGATTTCTTTCTTTGAATATTTTGCTGAGTCTGTTCTATTATTGCGTCGCCAACTTGTTCTCATATGGTGAGTGTTCTGCTACAATCGTGAATTTTGGTAATGTGGGACGTTATAGGAATTTTGATAGCCATTATTTTAGTAACTACTAACTCCGGGTATCACCGTATAGCTATATAGCAGATTGTCACGGTACACGTAATGTTTGTGCTAAATTACTACATGTTGGGCATTATTTAATTCAATTAACATGTATGCCATACCAAAACACACCTTGGGCACCCAGAGAAACCCGTGAACCTCTCTATGCAACTTCTAATACGTGCCTGATTTAACTGGAATTTCATGGAAGTTGAGTATGTTGAGGATTCTACAGGTTTTATCTTTTTGAGGCAGGTTAGTACAATTAAAATTTAATAGCTACTTCAAAATCAGTGTGTGCTGGGAAAAAGGAAGTATTGTAGTTGCATTAAAGGTTTTGTTTTATCGATGCGGAATGGAGAGGACTTCTTCTGACAGGCTGGCGAATAGCTGCCATATACCATCGACCGTTATAGCATTTTAGTCGAAGTCACTGCTATAAAATAGCTGTGATGTTATTTTTTGCAAATGTTATGAAGCAGGCAGGAAGAGTTTAGTGTTAACTGTTGACTGTTATAGATATAAATGAGTAAAATGTTAACAGTTTTAGTAATATGCTAACTCAAAGTTTTAGGCCGAAATCGCATAGTCCTAGCGCTTGACATCTTTTGTTAAGCAGTTGTACTGTATGTGTTCTGTTTTAAAGAAACGTAAGATGGTTCCTAATCTAACATTCGCATGCAGATTATTGAATTGAACATGCATATCGGACAATTTCTGAATACAGAATTAACTACGGGGTTATTCTTCATTTCAGGTGAGAACTTATGAATGTGCAATTAACCTGGGCAAATAATTTTGGTATATTTGTGATAGTTTCGTATGTTGATAATAATGTCAACAACAAATGTGTGCATTGTCGTAACTCTTGAACTATTCTATTGAAAAATGTTTGAATAACTACCTAGGCATTACTATACAATTCAGCTCATTAAATGAACACTATACAATTGATAACATATAATTTGTTTCATTTGAATGGGTGGATTTTAGATCCAAGCTCGGTCAATATAAGTAACATTACTTTGCATTATTTTAATTGACAAGTATTTAAATAATATTTTTCAGGCAAGTTATTATTTACAAATTACATAAAACACGGGCGTTCAGAAGCGATATCACGTAAACAGTATTGTAGAAGACATTTGCAGTTTCGCTTGTCGGTAACCGAAACTGTTTGAAATGCACCACACCAAGTCAATTGTAGTTCGTGTTGAACAAACCGACTAAATCTCTGGTCAATTGCGTATACAGTATTTGTGTGGCCGCTTGAATGGGGAAAAACTATGTAGAAGAGAATGTCTTGATAGGTGTAGTTAAAGGGATGTCACCATTGTTCACTATCCACGGACCTTGTACTTATTGTGGTTAGAGTTCAATTCGTGTAGGGCAGTTCATTTGGAACAAAGGGGTATTCTCTGATACGATCATCGTAATCCCCAAATGATCGTATCAGAAAATTAGTTTCGTGAACAACGAAAGTTCATATTCAGGCCTGCAATTACTGGGTTGTGATTCCCTACAATTAATATTTTCTGACAAGAGCGTCTGCGGGAAAATAGCTAGTAGTTCAACACCAGCTAGTGAATCGACAGTTGATTCTGTCTCGATTTTATCCATTTCTATTTCGTTACTTCAGATGTTATACAGCTGAAAGAAGAGGAAAAAGAAACCCAGTGCCAGGCAATACACTTTTGAAACGACCCTCGTACATTCACTATCGTTGGCCCAACAATTTGCCAACTGCGAGCCAACAGTAAACCAACGTTGGGCCAATACCATTCAAGGAATGTCATGGTTGGCCCAACGTTGGCTGATGTTCGTTGGCAAACGGTAGGCTAAGCGGCCAAACATTCATCACGCCAACCATGTTGCCAACATTGGCCCAACCGTTTGGCCAACAATATTTTTGGTTGGCCCAACCGTTTGTGCTCATTGGGTAATTGATAGTCGGTGTCACCTTCCGCTCCTCTGTACGACTTAACACCCATTAGGTTGGTGTGTCTTCGTCTGTCTACTAATACGTGATCGATCTGGTTGAGAGTTTTGCCGCCCGGAGATACCCATGTGTATTTGTGTATGTCTTTGTGTTCAAAGTACGTACTCTTTACCAGTAGGTTTTTCGAAATCGCGAAAGTTATCAGTCTTTCTCCATTGTTGTTGGTCTTTTCGTGAAGGGTGTATTTGCCTAAGGTAGGTCTATATTTGTCTTCCCTCCCTAACTTTCCATTGAAATCACCCAACACAATTTTCGAATTATACTTCGGCATTCGGTCAAACAGCCTTTCTAGCTCGTCGTAGAATATATCTTTGTCGTTATCAGTAGCCCCCTCGGTCGGAGCACAGACGTTTAATAAAACCGTGCTGCCCCATTGAGTACGTATCGTAACGTACGATAGTCTTTCGTTTACGAACTCTATATTCTGAATCGCCTGAAGGATACTGTTCTTAATGAGGAATCCTGTTCCGAAATAGTGAGACTGTGTTCCTCCGTAGTAGAAAGTGTACTTGCCCTGTCGGATGCTATCTTGACCCTCCCACCACCGAACTTCTTGTATCGCTAATATGTCTAGCTCGTACTTCGCGGTCTCGCGTACCGCCACCTGAAGAGCGCCCGTTTGGTATAATGTTCGTACGTTCCACGTTCCAATTCTAAGATCTTTCTTAATCCTGTTCTTGGATCCCCCTGAAGCAGTCCCAGCCCGGAGATCCGAATGAGAGACTAGTTTACCTCCGGAATATTTTAATGCAGGAGAATCCATGAACCATCTGTTACCATTTCTTGACATGTTTTAGCGGTGTAGAGTTTTCAGCTCTACGACCTGGCAGTAAAGGTAGACATTCAAGATGTCGTTTCTGTCCACCTCTGAGCCTTGCCGATGTCATTCATCTTCAGCCATAAGGTGGTAATGGTGATGCTGCTTCCCCTCACCATGATATTTTTTCTTCGGGGTTATCTTCCCCTAGCATTTGAAGATCCCTCTACTAACTGCAAGGCAGCAGTACTTGTTTTGGTCCTCCCCGGAATATTTCCGGTACCCACCATATCTGGTCGGTATTTCCCTATCCGTAACCTGGGAAGGCGCCTGGAAGGAGACCAGTAACTCCAACCCGGTAAAAACCCCTAGTACTTACATTAAAACTCTTTAAAAAAAACAGCTTTCTGAGAGTTGTAGAGTGCAGTCTGAAGAAGGAAGTGGTATACTCCTGAGTCCTGACACTGTTACGTTTTAATTTCTTTTTGTTATTAGTTAAATAATATCAGCCTTGTCAGAAAGATGTGTTTTTCTTTATTCAATGTTGTAATATCTAGAACTCTTAATGTGGAGAAATTTTAAAAAGTCACACACAGATGGGAAACAATATTAAGTGGGATCATTATGAACACAATTTGTGTTATACCCATTCAATGGCTTTGAATGTCAATAATAATAATAATAATAATATAATTAAAATGTTTCACCATGTTCAATTTGTTGAAATATTCCTTATCATGTAGCTCAACACAAGTGTTTCAAGTTGTGACAGTTCATCATGAATTCTAGGAATGTGACCATTTTCTTGCTTTATTGGCATTTTCAAAACTTTCTTCTATTTTCAAATTTAAATACCTAATTCGAATGAAAGTTCAAGTGTTGGCCTAACGCTTATTTTTTTAATTTACTAAAGAAAGCTTTGCACATAGTCAAGTAATAATATTTCTCATTGCCCCGCATTTTGAACTAAAATTTTCTTTTCTACAGGATGGTACGAACGAAATGCAATTTCCATATCTTTTACGGTTTGAAGGAAATCCTTCCTGGCTTAGTGGCTTGGTTTTTAAAGTCCAGTTCGCGACATCATATCTATCCAACTTTTACAGGACAGTAGGAAGTTTATCAGAACGAGATCTAAGTTTGAATCCGCATGACGGCATTTGTGTGCTAAAAAAAACGCTATATAACAAAGTATTTGAATTATATTTTAGGGTCTTTAGACAACTTTGGCTCAGACCGTATGTATGATGATGAGAGAATTGGTGGAGTGAAGAACGTGTGAGAAACGGGACAAAACTCAAACACACGGTGTTTCTCTTCCACAAAGCCCAGATTGCATGAGGTGGAATCGAACGGATGACCCCAAGCACCAGAGGGGAGCGCTCTACCACTGAGCCACCGCATAACGAAGTCCTTGTTCTGAGCAGTCATCATGGAAAGTGGAAAGTAAAGTAACAAACTCCTTTGGAAACCTAAAATAAAGTTAAGCCTTTTGCCTTTCTTGCTTTTTTTTTCTTTTTTACACGAAGCAACTGCACTTTTGCAAGGTGTCCTTGTAAAACATTGTTTTACGTGCGTTTGACAATTGAGTACCTACTACGTACGTAGGCCTATGTATACTTTAATAGGCCACTGAAACCACACTAACAACAAAAGCACACACACACACATTTAAATCATAACAAAACCTGAAATTACATCCCAAACTCACGTGTTGTTAAGTTTCAACCCTCTCAATGCATTGACATCGTTTACTCCTTTCCTGCGAGTGACGTCAGTGGTTGGTTCCGCCTACGACCCTTATTTTTCAGTTTCAGGCGGGAAGACTGCGCTACTTTCTCAGTATATTATACAAGTACTTTGCACTCGAGTATTGTGTGCGCGGCTCCGCAAGAACATCTAGAAGGAGAGAGATGCGAATAGTTCGTAACTACCTAGGTTTGTTAATTTTATTTATGACCTTAAAGTATCTAAGGCTCAGGCCGTTTTGGGGAGGGGGAATGAAGCGAGAAGGTATCGGCCAGGGCCTAATTTGAAAGTACCATTCCGGAATTAGCCTGGTGTAACAGGAAAACCCCTAGATAAACCTCAGTCAGAATAGTCGGCCGCTGAAACACTACCCAAGGACTCCCGAATGGTAAGTCAAGGCCCCGGGCTCGAGAGCCACGGCCGCTTGATAACATATTTGTGTGTAAATATGAACATTAAAAAATAAACATTCATGAAAATCGATTCAGTAGAAACGGCTGGGCGACTGGACAAAGCTTCTGCTGAAAGATTCTCATAAGAAATACATAGGAAGGAAAATGAGATTCTCTTTTACTCAAAGTTGATGAAGAGGAGAAGAATGCGAGTGCTTCATTACATATCTCGGCGTAATTAAGAACATTTTAGAAAAGGAAAATCACTTAAATGGGTCCAGTGATGAAGCCGCTGAGCGACTGAACAAAGGCTTTACGAAACTATTTTAAATATATTTTAATGTTTTCAAACATTTTCCGACAATTTTTGGATTTTTCAAAAATTTTGTGTTTTTGAAAATGTTCCTCAAAATCCGACATTTTTGGATATATTTTTAAAAAAAATGAAAATGTTGTGTTTTTAAATGTTTCCGAAAATCTGGCATTTATGGATTTTTTGAAAATTGAGTTCTAAAAATTATTCCGAAAATTCATAGCAAGTGGGCCTGCGGCCCGCTTGGTTATCTTAATAAATCTTTATAATACTTTTTAATTTTCCAACACTCCATGAAACACCTTTCATCATTTAAGCAAAGAACCGTTCCAGGATTTTCTTCAATCACGGCAGGCACGGGATGGCACCGTCATTATAGCCCCTGCCCGGCATCTTCCAACACCCTTTCCCCTCCCGTATTCCGGCCTGAACCTTAGATGCCTAATGGCTGTAAATAAAATTCAAATTAAAAAATGAAGATAGCAGTGTAAGATTTCATTTTTCTTTTTACAGGGACATTTATAATATTTCACTTTTCTCCCTAGTGCTATGATGGTTCATCCCATTTTTTTTTTCTTTTTTACATATGAAAATCGATTTAATGAGTTTTCAAAGAAAAAAATACTGCAATCTTAAATCTAAAGTACTCGCCCGTTGGTGCGGGATGAATAAAATATTTTGAAAACATTCATTGGAACAGTTACCAATACTCACTTACACGTGGTGGGCTGCGTGTTTAACTTGGTAAATTTTAGGGGGCTGCCCCCCTTTATCGTAACCATAATCTCTGGTTGTCTGCGCCTCCATGGAACAAATATGCTGTTCAACCTACACTACCACCACCACTACTACTACTACTACTGCTGCTACTACTAATATTCCTATCCCTACAACAATAACTACTACTATTACCACTACAACAACAACAACTACTACTACTACCATTACTACTAATACTACTACTCCTGCCAAATACTACTATAATGATTTAAAACATTGAACCTGCATATTTTTATTTACAACAATCCACATTTAAATTTTAAAATTATTGCCCGCCCACTGGTGCGGGGTGAATAAAATATGTTGGCAACAGTCATTGGGGTGTCACCAATACTCGATTCCCCGGGCGAGTTGCGCCCCTAACTTCGGGAGTTTTGGGAGCTGCGTCCCCTTTATTGTAACCAGACTCTCCGAGGGACTGGGCATCCATGATAAAGATCTGCCCCCATACTCCCCGGGGTCTGCGATCACATGGAGGAGTCTTGTTACATTTATTGTAGTCTACTCGTGATGGTATACCTTCATACCAAATTTCGTTTCTCTAGTTTCAGTGGTTTGAAAAATTACTTTTTCGGCGGACATTATTGGATTAAGACGACGACTTTTTTTTTAACGTTTTCTTATATTATCGTGCTGGTACACCTTAATACCAAATTACGTTTCTTTAGTTTTGGTAGTTTGAAAAATGCCTTTTGGCGGCCATTTTGAATTAAGATGGGTGACGTTTTAACGTTTTCTTATATTATCGTGACCCACTCGTGATGGTACACCTTCATACCAAATTTCGTTTCTCTAGTTTCAGTGGTTTCATAAACACCTGAGTGACCATTTTGGGTTAACACTTCTTCCTCAGTTGAGACTTGACGGAGAGGAATGCAATTTTTTGATGGCTCATCTACGTGTTAATCTGTATATTTTAAAAAGAATTATCAAAATCGGTCCAGTAGAACGGACGGACGGACTGGACAAAGCTTGAGAGAGGAATACATAGGGGAGAACACTCAAACATTTATCCCTCAGTTCAAGCTTGACAGAGAGGAATCCGGTTTACTGACGGCTCATCTACGTATTAAGCCGGATATTTAGAAAAAGGATTGAGCAAAATCGGTCCAGCAGAACGGCCGGACGGACTGGACAAAGAAGAACACTCAAACACGTCCCCTTTAGTTGATACTTGACAGAAAGGAATGCGATTTACTGATGATTTATCTACGTATAAACCCGCAAATTCTAAAAAAAAAATGAGGAAAATCGGTCAAGTAGAACGGCCGGAGTGACTGGACAAAGTTTGTGTGAAATATAGTAAATATTCTCCCATAAGGAATACATAGGGGAAAACACTCAAACACTTCTCCCTCAGTTCAAGCTTGACAGAGAGGAATGCGATATATTGATGGCTCATCTACCTGTTAAGCCGGATATTAAAAAAAAAAAAAAAAAAAAGAATTATCAAAATCGGTCCAGTGTAAAGGCCGGACGGACTGGCCAAAGCTTTAGCATTTTTTTTTAATATATAGATGTCAACTAAAGAAAAGATGTAATAGAAAGAAGAACTGCATGGAAGACGTCCAACTAAGTCTATTGAAAGCTTTTCATGAGGATGATTACAAGTCTCTCTAACAGTGACCTGAGTCGCTACCTTAGACTTGTCACAAATCAAACAATTCTTCACGTACCGAGCAAAATCGATTTTCACTCCTGGAACGCAAACTGTCTTAGTGCTGCCACGCCCGTAGTTCATCACTGCACATGTTTTTTTGGATTTCTAGCTAGGCAGTCGACGTAAAAAAAAGTATTTTATCGAAAAATGGTAACGAGTGCGTAATTTTATACATGTTTTAAAAATACCATACAATTTATGGAACAAAGTAACATGTAATAATATTTTGGAATGAAAGTAATTTTGTCAAAGTATTTCGAGGAAGGATCTTTCTAATTTACGCCAAGACAGCCAACAAAGAAAAATCCTGTTGTGCGGGTTGCCTAGCCTAAGCAAGAAATACATAAATTCAGTCCTCTTGCAGCAAAGGGAAGAGTTGATGATTTTTTTCAAATTTGGTGAATAAACTATTATTGACCATACCCAACTTTTGCTCAGACAGCTGAATCGAATTTCGAAAAATAAAACGTTGTGTTGTGTGGTTTCCATAAGCACGAAAACGCAAAATGTTAGCCCCCTTGCGTCAAAGGAAGGAGTTGATCGAGAAATCTCATATTTTGTGAACAAAATACTATTGTCCATAGACTTTTGCTCACTTCGCTCAATCGAATTTCAAGAAACGTTTTTTTTTTTCGAACTACCCTCCTCAGTAAGTAAAGTCAGACAGGAATGAACACCACACAGTTGCATTAGTCATGATCTGAAACGGTGAGAAAATATTTGATTTTGACTCTTAAACTGGCAGACCTTTGGCAATCGCTTAGTAATCTCCATTTGTCCCCCTAGATCAGTGGTTCTCGACGTATTTCTCTCGGGTCCATCATATGACCTGACACGAACAGCTAGTGACTCGGTCTTGTCCGCGTGTAGCTTGCCGTGTTCCTTTTCTCAAAATAAATATTGAGTGAAATTATTTTAATTACTTTTGCCAGCAAAAACATAAAGTCTAAAAAGTTTCGCGGTAAACCTAGCAAATCTAACATCACAGTAGTTTGCTGCTGCACATCTGTTGAAAATCACTGCCCCAGATCTTACAAGTATACCTATCGATGGTTCAAACTGTTTCTTCGACCAATCATGGTCGTGGAGTAGGGTACACCAGAAAGCATGATTAAAAGTGCTTTTGTCCATAAAGACGGGCGCAGTGGCCAAAAGTTTCATTCATAACAATGACTACTTATAGTGTGATCTAAGACGGTAAACACAGTTTACTTGCAAAATGTTTGAAAATAATGAAAAACAAATACACATGAATAGACACAGTATCAATGCTCTATCTTTTAAAGAGTATGTTTGTCATGGTCACCATCTTGAAGTTGGTCATCTTGATTGTTGGTCGATTTTTTAAATGGGTAAGTTTCATGTAACATTTCAATCTGGGCTAGAATTTTTCAATAAATACATGGGTGAAATCAGGTATGCCATAATGATACTTTTGAGAGAGATATTGAGATGTGACATTAGTAAGTATAGTTCATTGAAGTCTTGAATATTCTGTTCTTCTTGAAACAATGCAAGAAATGAAAACCTAATGCACAAGTAATGACCACTCGGTAGGTAGTTCCCAATACCCATTACTTGTGCATTGGGTCTTCATTTCTTGCACTGTTTCAAGAAAAGAAGAGTATTTCCACTTTTTAGTCAGCTACGCATGCTAATATCACATCTCATTATCTCTCTTAAAAATACATTTGTGGAAAAATTTATTTCACCCATGTATTTCTGGCAAAATTCTAGCTTTGATTAATATGTTGCATGCCACCCTTCCCATTTAAAAACAATCGAGCAACAATCAAGGTAGCCGACTTCAAGATGGCGGTCACGGCAAACGGACCCTCTAAAAGACAGTGTATCAACGCGGTATCAATCCATGTCTATTTGCTTTCCATTATTTCAAACATTTTACAAATAAACTGTGTTTACCGTCTAAGATCACACTATAAATAGGGCATATAGTATTAAAGGCCTTTTAACGCCTTGTTGATTTAAAGTATGCACAAAGCAATAGGTAGCGTAAGCTGCACTCTTGGGCATTCCTCTGAACAGTTAGGAGGATTTATATCCGAGTCGTCTGCTGTTCCTATTGTTAGAATTTTACTGTCAATATATGGCCTACTGTTTTGCGGTTGCAAAGGGAAGCGCCTGCCAATGGCAATTTGATCCAAATAGGGTTGCTCGTTCGTGCAGGCAATTTTGTACCTGCTGAGAAGGTACTCGGTATAGTAGAATGAACCGAACAAAAACACCAGAGGTGCAAAAAGTGGAGCCAAGTTCTTTAGCCCTAGAAAGGTGTGAAATGGGAGACGGATGAGCCAAGTTCCTTGGTGACAGCATGTAACAGGAACAAAGGAACTTGGCGCGAGCTGGCAACAGCCTTAAGGTTGGTGGCGGTGGACGTAGTGGGTTTTAGGATCCCCACCACCCTTATAGCTTGAGGATCATGAACCTTGCCAC
>JAGDQP010020620.1:0-12532 GCA_022664845.1 Lepisma saccharinum | reverse complement strand
CAGTTTGCACCCCTGGTGCTTTTGCTCGTATTTCGCAGCTTTTTACACTTGTGTAATGTATATACTCGCTTCGCCTCATTGGGGCGCTGCCCCCAGAATTCCAAGATGGCCTCGCTGGGGCGCACCCCTTTATTGCAATCAGGCTCCAGCTGGGAACTGTAACCTAGTAGGGGAGACGAGCCGAATTTATTCTAACCTACTCGTAATGGTACACCTTCATACCAAATTTCGTTTCTCTAGCTTCAGTCATTATAAAGTGGGGCTTAGGCGGGCATTTTGGATAAAAGATGGACACATTTTTAACGTTTTCTTATATTTTCGTGACATACTCGTGATGATACACTGTCATACCAAATTTCATTTCTCTATCTCGAACGATGTGAAAAATGGTATTTCAGCTGCCATTTTGAATCAAAGATGGTGAATTTTTTAAAACGTTGTTATGTTTTCCTAAACTACTCTTGATAATACATCATTATGCCAAATTTCGTATCTCTGGCTCAAGCAGTTGGAAAATGGATTTATGACGCCCGCCATTTTGGATCCAAGATGGCGTCTTTAGAGATATTTTGTAATATTTTCATAATCTACTAATAATGTTGTACTGTCAAACTAAATTTCATTATCCTAGCGGCAGCAGTTTAGGCTGTGTATTCTTTAAAAGTTTAGGGTTGGCGGCCATTTTGAATTCAAGTTGGCGACTTTTTCAAATTTTTAAAAAGTTTTCTTAATTTGCTACCAATGATGTAGTTTCATACCAAATTTCACTGTTCTATCTTTAGCCGTTTAGGCTGTGTATTCTTTGAAATTTTAGGTTTGGCGGCCATTTTGAATTCAAGATGGCGACCTTTTCAAAATGACGGAATTTTTCCTTTATCTACTTATCATCCTCTACCTTCATACCACATTTCATGTTTCTAGCTTACTCCAAACACCCTAAACAATATGATGAGTGAGTCAGTGAGTGAGTGAGTGAGTCAGTTAGCCTAAAATGTGCAATTTCAGGGGTCCACAACTAGAACATAGTTTGAGATACGAATATGAAATTTTGTACATCTGCACATATTTACCATATCTCCTTAACGGCAAAAGCTCATATTCCTATCTTTAACATCATTTTTCTTACGGGGCCCCGAAATCGTCGATTTTGCCATAAACTCTTGTTCCTGTATAACATGCTTCTGGCAGTGCTAATGTTTTCTGACGTGAAGAACTTGGCTCATGCACTGCCGTGCATGTTGATATTGCAGAAGAAATCGACTTTAAGAGGAGTTGAAAGTACGAGGGTGCTTATGAAGAGTTTGGATCCCTGAAAAATCTAGTGAAGGACTGAGAAGTCTACAATGTAAAGGATTTGGAGCAACAGAGTACCACCGTAGAATTAGGACATAAACAAAACAAACTGAATTATCTTTTTTAAAGTTCCAACTAGAACTGGTAGAATTGCCACGAGGATTAAAGGCTTATCGCACTACCGATTAAAAAGTACTCTTGATGAAATTAGGTTATTCGTAAAGTCTTTCTCCATTTCCTCTGTATTTTTTTTAAATATTTCTACATAAATTTACGTTTCTTTTGCACAAAGACACTACTTCTCAAATCTTCACAGCACTTGGACGACATTCAAGTTTCATATTATTTTCTATTACAACTTTTGTAGCAAATGACATTATGTTATAATTACTAATAGTGGTTGTTTCAATTTTTATCATTCAGGAGTTTTGCCATTTTCATGACTTTAATAAACGAGTTCTCGTTACATGTCCTGCTTCTTTCTGGAGTTTCTTTCCATGTTTACATCAAAAGGTAATATGTCCACAAGTTACCATCAAAAGGGAACATGTCCAATTTAAATATAGCGAAATCTCTTTTCGTAATGGTCACGCAACACGCACATTCCCGGATAATATTTTCAGTGCCTCTATTTACAATATTCGATCATTCGAACAATCATTTTGTACGCCTTCTGTAAAATTTCTGTTACTGTACATAAGCCCTTTTGAAAATAAGCTCGTCAACTGAGTAATTTATATTTATTTTATTCTGGATTTAAGTAATTTCTGGTTTAGGTAACATACTCTAGGCTTAATTTGCAAATACAATTTTCAGATTTTGGTAACGAATTGTTCATTTCAGAATGTTTAATATCATTAGATAGCAAAATGTAACTAGTAAACGATAAAAACCTTACACAATTTTGATTCCAGAGGGGTTAAGTATTTTGCTAAGCCGGGACATTATTAGCTTTGAATTTCTGATTTTGATTTTCCCAAGCCGGACGATAGCTACGTTCATTTTTGTTCATTTTTCTTCTGATGTATTGTAAAACAATAATAATAATAGTAGTAAAAATAATTTTAATTCGTTTATATCGGATCTGGAAAAAAGTTCGTGGCGTTTCTTATTAAATTTCAACTGGTTTTCTTATAGAATGCAAATGAATTTATTTAAACCAAATATGCTTCATTATTATCGACAATGTTTTGCCATTTTGCGGGTAGAGCCATGATGCCATCGGTGAAGAACTTCTGTGGTTTCTGGTTGAAAAACTGAATCAAGTGGTTTTCACACGCTTCTTGTGAAACCAGCTTAATTCCATTGAGAGAGTTCTGCAGAGATCAGAACAAGTGATAGTCCGAGGGTGCTATGTCTGGACTATACCGTGGATGCATCAAAACTTCCCAACCAAGCTCGCGCAATTTTGACGGGTCATCAACGTAGTATGTAGTCGAGCGTTGTCATGACACCTTTCCTATTGTTCAATTCGGGCCATTTTATTTCAATTGCCTGGCGTAATCTCTCTAGTTGTTCACAGTAGAGTTGAGAATTAATCGTCTGATCAACTAGAAGTAGTTCATGGTGGACGATTCCCTTCCAGTTTCACCACACACACAGCATCACCTTGTTCGGAGTCAATCCGGGCTTTGCGAACGCTTGTGACAGCTAACCATCCCTTCTATACGATCTTTTACGATTCCGATTGTCGTACGTGATCCATTTTTCATCACTGGTTATGACACGTTTCAGAAATGGCTCGTTTTCATAGCGTTTCAGCAGCGCATCGCAAATGTTCATTCAGTCTATCATGTTTTTCTCGCTCAACTCATGCGGAACCCATACATCGAGCTTCTTTTTGTAGCCAGCTTTGTGTAAATGGTTCAACACAGTTTTGTGGTCAATGCCTAACTCCAAACCAATATCGACACTCCTGATATGCTTATCTTGCTGGACCTTTTCAAGAATTTCATCAGCTTTTTCAGTGATTAGACGACCAGAGCGTGGCTCATCTTTCACATCAAAATTACCAGAACGAAAGCGAGCGAACCATTTCCGCGCAGTAGATTTTGATAAAGTACCTTCTCCGTACATAGCACATTTTTTTTCACACGGCTGCGCAGAGTTCTTCCCTTTGTCGTAATAATATTGCAAAATATAGCGCAATTTGACATTACTGTTCTCCATTTTCACACGGAAACAACTTTCCAACCACTGCACCAATTTCGCTGTTTATACATTCACAGTAACGCTCGAACTGTCACCTTTCGAACGAGCATTTGTGGTGGCGCTGCGATCTGTTTCCTGAGGTATTTGTAATGATGCCATCTATCGGGGAAACGCCACGAACTTTTTCCCAGACCCAATATTTATAAATATTCCTAAATAGTTTTATCAGTTATTTCGTTGAAAACTTTTGCTGTTAACAAACCGGCCAGAACTCCCTCACCGAAATTCATGATCATTCCTGCATCAAATGAAATTTATGTTAACTTAAAATTGCAATTCAGAAGAGGTATATATTAAAGATTCATGATGATTAATGCATAACATCAAAGCCTGATAGTGATGTAAGTTGTGAGTAAAATACAATTAAAGTATTAGAAGCAACAAATGAGTTAAGAACGGTTTTGCTAATAAAGATTAAACAGCCCAATGCACGTCTTAATCTTGGCATTCAATCTATAAACCCCTACTTTATTGGAAGTTTCTTATAGTTTACTAGTCATACAAATGCAATATTCATGACTAGTATCTTCCCAAAAGTACTAGGAAAGCATTCAAGAAATGTTGAGAGATTGTTGCTCTTGGTATACAGCCTGAACTATAGTGAGATGAGGACACCATGCTGAGGTAGGTATGTCTATAGTTAAATTGAGTTCATCAAATTCATTGATCCCAATCATTGGAGAGAATATATTTGGCAGAAGTTAGGACAGTTGCTTAGATTACATTTCCTCAGATAATCGAGGATATTTGATACAACTACCTTGCCCTGTTGCCGCCCTGAATCTCAAATACTATTTATATTACAGCTTCGATGATTTTTGTCTCCCGTCTCGTCCCGGGATAAGGTAATTGACATCATGGCTTATATATGGCAATGCGGTAAAGCGACTTTAATTTTGGGGTTATGATCTGCGTATGCAAATAAGAGGAGTTCTAGCAGTCAAGCCACCTGCTGCACGATGCCATGATGCCAACCAGTTTGGCATCAGCTGTTAGCAAACGATGTCCCACTTACAATATTCTGTCAAGTCAGCAGCTTCTTAAATTCTATACATTGGACCGACGTCTTTTTGCTGCTCAAATCCGACTTGTTGGACGTCAATCTCCAGCCACCTTCGGCTGCCGCCAGAACTTCAGAAGTCATCAGTCCACCAACATGTTTCGACATTTTGCTCACACTGCTCTCAATAGAACCAAACGATGCCTAGTTACTATCTTCTCTAACTTGAATTGATATATTGAAATCAAATTACACATGAATAAACATGAATGCAGAAGAATTAGATTATTTAAAATAATAAAATGTATACAATTTCAATTAGTTGAACAATATTGTAAGAAGTCTATTCAAATCTATTCTATATGAAATATAATAAATAGAAGGATCTAATACATATCATTACATCACTAAATTCCATGCAATTACATACATACGTATATGTTCATGCATTTCAAAAAATTCACATGGGAAACGTCTTGGAGGTCCGTGTGTTATGGTTGAATGCCTAATTCTCTGTTCCATAGGCGTCTGTTGGTTTGCTAGAGTTACTGATCTGAGCATCCTCCACCACTAGTCTTCATTCGATCTATAATCGGGTTCTATTTGTAGTTTGGTCTTTCGGTCATAGTGAGAAGGATGTATTGTTCTTCCCAATTAGTGAATGCGGATTCTTCTTGGTTTAGTATCAATACATATCTACATGACGCAATATTTTCTCTAAACTTATTTACTTAGAACTTTACCTGGAATATTTTATACTCAAACTTATGAATCTATATAAGGTCATGCATTTTCCAGTATGGTACCTTGATAATCACTGTGAGTTGTGGCATACCGTACCAGAAATTGAAGTCAGTATTAGGCTCAAAACAATACATTAGATCTGTTGGCCACTTGTTCTGTAGCAAAGATGTTTTGGCAAATCGTATTTCGCATGGAACCTTTTTAATCACTTCTTTCAAATTACCGTGATTCTCCTCAATAAAACCTTATTATCTCGAACTGCTCTTCCGGTCAATACATTGCTTTGGGGATGATATGGTGATGAAAGTTTAATTTTAATATGTTGAGAGCACCAATTTGTAATCTTCAATTATTAAACGGTGGACCATTATCAAGAAATTTAATATTGGAATATAATAAAACATACCCTTCAAGTTTGCAAGCATTGTCTCCGTTCATATACTATTAAGAATCCTTAACCCGTTTGGAAAACTTGTCTGGTAATAATAAAAATTTCGAGCAGCAAATTCAAAATATACCCTTTCAAAGGGTTAATTGCAAACTTCCAAGGCTGATAATTAAGTTTGGGTATATTCCATTGAATCTTTTACAATACTGGCAAATTTAATATGTAGAATTGAACCTCTTCGTTCATACTGCCCACTAATATAACTGTCTTCAGGTTGTGTTTATTCGTTGAACTCCCAAATAATGTTGGTGAATACTTTGTAAAATGTGCAATCGTAGATTAGGAGAAACATCAACCGTTACCCTTAAAACAAGCAATTATTTCGTAACGTTAATTCCGATATTCTTCTAAAGTATGCCCTGAAGACGTCATTCTCAAACACTTGTGGCAGCGTGGAAGACCATCCGTTTATAATTTGGTTCTATACTCTATTTTAAATATAATCTTGCTTCATTTCAATTGAAATTTGCTTTACAAAATTAGAGTTAGCATTGATACTTGAATGATAATGTTGAGAATATTATTGATCTCCTGAAAATTATGCGGGTGACAACTTCCTTAAACAATCGACTGTTTATACGTTGTTATTGTAAACTATATTATAATCATATCCCGGGAGAAAAAGTGTCAACGCAATTAACATGGATGTATGGAAGATGGTACAGCTTTCTCTTTCCCAAAAATCATTGGAACGAATATGCATCTATCATTACTGTTAGAAGTTCCTTCATGAACAGGAAATTTTAAGCCTTCTGACGGGAACCTTCGATTTAGAAAACTGGCATCACTAGAGTCTACCAACAAAAAAAAACTAAAACAGAATATTGTCAATTAAAACTAAAAAAAAACTAAAACAACTAAATAATAAAACAGGGTATTGTCAATTACTGAGTAAGATGATTAGGCTTGCTTTTCAAGTGATGCAGAATAAGTGCAGAAACCAGACGCTCAACCTGTTCGTTCAACGTCTGCATTTACTTCGAATATACGAAATACATTTAACAGACGCGTAAGTAAATTTGATATTTTTTCGAAATTCGAATAGAATTACAGTTTTTATTTGAACTTATTTTTAATGTCTTTAGTCAACTTTGCCTCAGGCCGAATGGTTGATGATGGGAGAATTAGTGGAATGAAGAAAATGAGAGGAAACGGGAGTACCAAGAGAAAATACACAATTACACACACTCGATGTTTGTCCACCACGAAGCCCATATAGCACCAACTGGGATCGGAACGACAACCGCACACACCAGAGATGAGTGCTCTAAAACTAAGCTACCGCGGTACATTTTTGTCTTGTGTAGCCTGGGTAATAACGTTGCTGTATCTTGATCAGCATGGTGCAATCTCCCACATTTTACTTTTGGGTGGCATGATATGCTGCAGTATTTTACGAGACAAATTAGACGAGACAAGCACATATTTTCGAGATGAGATACGAGACGAGACACGACTTACAAAAGACGAGACAACCTGAAGCCTCGTCTCGTTTCGTCTCGTGGCAACACTAAATTGAACTATGTTTTTGCCTTTATATGTTCTGAAACTAATACTTGTCATTGAACACGGAACATGATTTCTTCCTCCTTGCCAGTGTGATGACTAGGTTCATTTGGAAATGAATGAAAACATTTTCACTGTGGAGAACTTTTGAAATGACACTGTGAACCGAGTGCCCCCTCATGTTAACCATTATTTGGCACAAGGAATCTGAATGATACATCTGTGATGTTGCTGCTATTCTCTAAGATTCTGCTAAGATTAAAACCTCAGACTCTGAGAAGAGTTGATACACACATACGGGTCCATGGGTAAAAAACATATGAGCAAGAAAATTATCACAGGAAAAAATAGGAAAGTTAACTGGGAATACTGCTAGAACAAAACCAGAATCATAGAACGCTGGTACACTTAACATCACTACAAAAAGAAATAGAGAAAAAGTATTTTATTACATATACAAAGAAAGAGAGAATCCAACAGACTGGTGTGAACAAGAAGGACCGGGCTCCGGATCTCACATTACAATGAAATAAACGATAAATATTAAATTATCATACAAGTTTGTATTGATAAAATGGCACCAAGGTATGTGTTATACTTCGAAAACCAATAAATATCAAATGACTATTATTATTAAAATTTACGAAAAACATTTTTAAAAATTATTTTTTGGCTAATTTTAAGGCATCCTCGCGATCGAAAGATGTTGTCTGATTTTAAGAGGGTCTTCTACTCCTGCCAGAGCTAGAAAGTTTACTGTTGGTGCTTATGGACAGAAAATTGATACCGAATATCTTCATTTTCTAAGGAACTGGATATCTTTAATAGAAAAGAAAAGTTTTGGAGTATTAAAAGAAGTTTATGCACGGGTTGAAATACTTAGAACGCACATTTGTCTCCTAGTTTTTCAGAATAAATTATTAAAATATAAATAAAATTATTATTTTTTCTCCAAATTACAATATGTCTAACTCTGCAACCACTTACGCTAGAAAGACCAACTTTTTTTTATTATTCCTTGTGAAGAAACGATTCTAATAATTTTAATTGCAATCATATCTGATACACTAATAAAAAAAATAGTATTTTTACATAGCTATTCCAGTCCACCTGTCAAAGGTTTGATGAGAGTAAGCCAGCCGCGCCCCGCCCTCTGTATTCGCTTTTAGTCCGAGGGAAAAAGAAGGGAGGGGACTACACAAATCCCCTCTTTATTCAGCTTCTACAACAGGTGCCGACGCGAATGTAAACATGCTGTTTTAGAAAACAGCACATACATACCTGAAAAATGTTATGTAGTCAAGGTGAGATATGAGAATTTTGTAACAGTATAGCAACATCATATTTGGAATGGGGTGATATTTGGAAGGGTTGCAAGGTCTATTGTGTGGTTTCCTAAAAAATAATCTAATTTAGTTTAAAGTTATATGAAAACTCTCTTTATCTGATTTATATATAAAAAATATATCGTAACGTTACTTTTACTCTCACTAACGAACATCTTACTGCCTGTGTTTATCAATATTCATGTGCCTAATATAGGCTGCAGCCGCAACAGATATATCTATAGAGAAGTTCTGCCTTTTTATTCTTGGAAAAACTGTGAGTAGAGGAGGCATGTAAACAGAAGCATGTCACAAGGCCTGAAACCCTGGAATAACCTATAACTTTGACCCTAAAACTGGCAGGTACTTTCAAGTCGCTTTGTACTCTCCATTTGTGTCCCTCCTAAATTTTAGTAACTACAAGTCTGACAGAGATGATTTTTACACCGTTGGATTCGTCATGGTATGCAATGGTGAGGAAAACTATGAATGTGACTAGAACTGGCAAGTCGTTTCGAATCGCTTAGTACGCGTATTATCCATTTGTTACCCTACTAGATCTCGGTAGCCACAAGTTCAACAGAGATAAGCCATACATCGTTGGATTAGTAATGGACACTAATGGGAAAATCTATGAATTTGACTAAAACTGGCAGGCCCCGGCATTCGCTTAGTAAACTCCATTTGTTTCTATGACTCTGAAGTTTTTTGGGGGGATATGTTATAAGTCGAATTTATACGATGGCGCTTTGGTTTTATTTATAATAAAACTATTACTTAGTTTTTTAGATTATTAGGCTAGGAATTGTTAGATTACAATCTACCTTTGACTTCAGTGGATGGAAAATACAACTATTTTTAATTGAGTAAAATCCGTCACTACTCCTTCCCTGCAAGACAATTATGCAGAGAAAATGATTGATGTAAATTACTTCTGATAGCCAGCTGATAGGGAGATAGACAAACATTCTAAATTATGTCTTCGAATTCCAAAAAAGAATCATCTACCATAACTTTGCCATGGTTATTATTAGGAGAGAAATTAAATAGACGTTGGAGAAAGGTAATTACTCTTTTTAAGAATAAGAGTACAAAGCCAGGGAGAGACAAATGGCCCTATTAGGTATATTTAGTAGCTCCCATACATAACTACCCTTTATGCGTTGAAAAGAAAATCAGAAAGTAATGCGTCCTCCGAAAAACATTAAATTAAATTATTACTGGCCTATTTTTACGACTAGGTTATTGTAAAAGTCTGTATAACTCAGCTCACTTTTAAGTCTATTTTATGTGGACAACGTTACATTAGCCTTAAACACATCCTGTATACGGGGTAGTTCTCAACCTTCGTACCAGGGCTTCGGCTCCTATTGCACATATGGTAGAGCTTTGCAATAAAATAATGTACATATCAAAGTGCATGTGCAGAATCACATTATGATGTTGCTGAAAGCAGTGGCGTCCCGGGAATACATCTACGGGAGGCAACTTCAAAATTTTAAATAGAAACTGGGGTTGATTTTGCTCCCTTTGCAATAAGCGCGACATTTTGAATCACTTTTAGAGGAACAAAAGCTTTTGAGTCTTGGCCCGGGCCAGATCAAAATGAATTTATATTTTCTTAAAAATTCGGTAAAACATTTTGAATTTAATCAAGAAGTAAGAAAAAATAATGAAAAATAATTGGATTCCTTATCCTAACATTAACAAACATAACTGCCACAACACAAGAAAAATTAGGGGTAGCGTGTCTGCCAACCAAGCGGCATTGGGTATGTCGAGCGTACGAACCCTGCTCCGGCCGGCCATCCTGACTGAGGTTTTCCTCAGTCTCAACAGGCGAATGCCGGGATGGTACCTTCTGTAAGGCTAGGGTGTCTGCTTTTACACTAGGGATGTCAATCCGCTCTGCTCGAGCGGCGAGTCTAACGCTCGAGCTCGACTCATTGTAACCGAGTCGCAGCGTGAGTCTTTCTGAGCAACGACTCGAGCAGTTCTAAGTACCGACTCGACTCGACTCGAACAGTTCTGAGTACCGACTCGAGCAGCTACTGAGCGCCGACTCGACTCGAGCAAATAGTGAGCGCCGACTAGACTCGACTCGAGCACATAGTGAGCGCCGACTCGAGCAGTTGTGACCACTGACTCGACTCGACTCGAGTAGTTACTGAGCACCGACTCGACTCGAATCGAGCGAGTCGGCATTGAAATAACTAAAAAAGCTTTTTAAAGACATTCTTTTCTTAATCAATTCGTACTAAAAAGGAAAAAAAATGTTTATGCATGACTAAAAGAAAAGAATGGGGGGCGTCATTTCAAGAATTTATGAAGCGACAGTATATGAGAGCGCGCTCATGCTTTTCCTTTTATGCATGCATAATCATTTTTTTTCCTTTTTAGTACGAATTGATTAAGAAAAGAATGTCTTTAAAAGCTTTTTTTACTTTTTTATATTAATTTAGTTTCACTATTTGTTTTTCTTTTCCTACTAACTTCAGAAACAATGATAGTAGAAAGCATGATAGTCGATATGAAGTTAGTTTATTGATCTTCTTGGTAACATAATTTGTTGTTCTAAGTTTTCTCTAATAACTGAACAAGTAGAAAACCGATATAGCTGTGTATAAATTATGAGGTAAGATAACTTTGCATTACTATGACATCGTCCACTGACTCCTTTTCTGACTGTTATGTCAATCCGCTCGGCTCGAGCGGCGAGTCTAACGCTCGAGTCAAGTCGTCGCTCGAGCTTGACTCACTGTAACCGAGTCACAGTGTAAGTCTCTCTGAGCAGCGACTCGGCTCGACTCGAGCACATAGTGAGCGCCGACTCGGCTCGACTCGAGCATATAGTGGGCTCCGACTCGACTCGACTCGAGCAGTTTTGAGTACCGACTCGAGCAGCTACTGAGCGCCGACTCAACTTGAGTCGAGAAAATCGTTGATATCCCTACTTTGCACATCGTTGTGCTTCCCCTATCCCGGCCTGAACCTTAGATGCCTGAAGTCCATAAATAAATTCTTGAACACAAGAGAAAATGAAGTATTTACTCATTATTATATCTTGTCTCTTGTCACTTTTCAATGTTTTAAAAATGTAAATAATAATGGTTTTGATGAGTCATGTTTTGATCATTAATGAATTTAATAAGAATGCTAGACTTGTATATTAGAGGTCTGCACGGGCTCGGACCATAAATTGCCAGAACTTCTCGTGTTCTTGTTGGGCCTAGGCTTATTGTGATTATATTTTTCCCAACTGGGCTAGAGCAAGAACTGTATGTTTGGGCCAGGGCAAGAAATGTATGTTTGGGCCAGGGCAAGAACTGTATGCCAGGTCCAGGGCAAGAAATGATGTACAATCTCAGGCCTGAGTTTAGTTTAAAGTTAATTGAAAACTCTCTTTATCTGATTTGTATAAAAAATGCCCTAACGTTACTTTTACTCTCACTAACGAACATCACTGTCTGTGTTTATCAATACTCATGTGCCTAATAGCGGTTGTAGCCACAGCAGATGTACCTATAGAGAAGTTCTGCCTTTTTATTCTTGGAAAAACTGTGAATAGAGGAGGCATGTAAACAGAAGTACTATTGCATGTCACACGGCCTGAAACCCTGAAATAACATATAACTTTGACCCTAAAACTGGCAGGTCCTTTCCAGTCGCTTTGTATTCTCCATTTGTGACCCTACTAGATCTCAGTAGCCACAAGTTCAACAGAGATAAGCCATACACCGTTGGATTAGTAATGGACACTGGTCTGAAAATCTATGACTGACTAAAACTGGCAGGCCACTGCATTCGCTTAGTAATCTCCATTTGTTCCTATCACTTTGAGTTTTTTTTTTAATACGTTATAATTCGAATTTATACGGGGGCGTTTTGGTTTTGTTTATAATAAAACCATTACTTAATATTTTACGTTATTAGGCTAGGAATTGTTAGGTTACACTCTATCTTTGATTTCAGTGGATGGAAAATACTATTTTTAAGTGAGTAAAA
>JAGDQP010020619.1:1034-31988 GCA_022664845.1 Lepisma saccharinum | reverse complement strand
TGGATTGTCCATGGGACAAACAAGTTTCTCTCCTGTGTCTTGACGACGTAGCACACACACATCGCTCTCTTCCATCAGTTGCCGTATATTTTTTTCTGTTAAAATATTTATCGACAACTCTAATATAATACGCTTGAAGACAGCCTACAATTTTTAGGCCTAATTGCCATACTTACATTTCCGGGCACTCTTATTTATTCTTCAAAACTTCGACTTAGTTTACATTACTTGCTGATTTAAAAACACATGTGTGCTTTTAGAAAAAGCAACGATCTTACTCTGCTGAAACTGACTTTTTAAATTGCTGCTGAGCTTACACCGCTTAAACTAATAGCTTAGTGCTCCCAGTGCCATCTATCTATCGCCGGACAAATGTCCACTCGGGCTGAAATTGTCATTCACACATATCTTCCAATGTGAACAAAATAAATAACACTTTTACAAAAACTTAAAATGACCAGTATTGTAAAAAATATTTTCAGTTCGATTTGATGCAAAAGTTTACTTTCTCATCACGTTTAAGATTTGAATCCAAATAAGAATTTCAGTCCGAACGGACAATGATCATCCCTCGGGGGCAGGGGGACGCTTTGGGCCTACCTACAAGCATTTTAATATTTTTGCCTTTTCCCAAAAGTTGGCCGTAGCCCCCCGAGATTTGATCATTGTCCACTCGGACTGAAATTGTCATTTGGAGCCAAAACTTTAATATGAAGCCAAAAATTTCTTTAAAACAGACAAAAAATTTGAAAGTTACAAGCATTTTAATATGTTTGCCATTTTTCAAAAGGGGGACGTAGCCCCCCACTCCGAAGAGCCCCCCGAGATTTGATCATTGTCCACTCGGACTGAAATTGTCATTTGAAGCCAAAATTTAATATGAAGCCAAAAATGTCTTTAAAATAGACGGAAAATTCGAAAGTTACAAGCATTTTAATATGTTTGCCATTTTCCAAAAGGGGGACGTAGCCCCCCACGCCGAAGAGTACCCCGAGATTTGATCATTGTCCACTCGGACTGAAATTGTCATTTGAAGCCAAAATTTAATAAGAAGCCAAAAATGTCTTTAAAATAGACGGAAAATTCGAAAGTTACAAGCATTTTAATATGTTTGCCATTTTTCAAAAGGGGGACATAGCCCCCCACTCCGAAGAGCCCCCCGAGATTTGATCATTCTCCACTCGGACTGAAATTGTCATTTGAAGCCAAAATTTAATATGAAGCCAAAAATGTCTTTAAAATAGACGGAAAATTCGAAAGTTACAAGCATTTTAATATGTTTGCCATTTTCCAAAAGGGGAACGTAGCCCCCACCCCGAAGAGCCCCCCGAGATTTGATCATTGTCCACTCGGACTGAAATTGTCATTTGAAGCCAAAATTTAATATGAAGCCAAAAATGTCTTTAAAATAGACGGAAAATTCGAAAGTTACAAGCATTTTAATATGTTTGCCATTTTCCAAAAGGGGAACGTAGCCCCCACCCCGAAGAGCCCCCCGAGATTTGATCATTGTCCACTCGGACTGAAATTGTCATTTGAAGCCAAAATTTAATATGAAGCCAAAAATGTCTTTAAAATAGACGGAAAATTCGAAAGTTTCAAGCATTTTAATATTTTTGCCATTTTCCAAAAGGGGAACGTAGCCCCCCACGCCGAAGAGCCCCCCGAGATTTGATCATTGTCCACTCGGACTGAAATTGTCATTTGGAGCCAAAACTTTAATATGAAGCCAAAAAGTACACTTTTACATCAATTTGAACTGACTGGGTTCTGGGTCACCCCACTACTAAGGCTGGCAGAATGTCAAGGTGTAAAAAGTATTCTATACACGGAGAATTGGCCATGCTGTTGTGGTGCAATGGATAGCATACCCGGACGGCAACTGGGAGATACCGGTTCGAGTCCCGGTCACGGCATTTGTCAACTTTTGTGTTAATGTCAATATTTACCTAACACAAGGTGCTTATGAGAAGGGGAATAACGAAAGTTTACTGTAATTTGGATAATAGTTGTGAAAATAACTATGATAGATCAAAACTTAAAAAAATAAGCAAACAAAAACAGGACTATAGATGGTTTTGACGGTTGTGGAAAGACAGCAACGCGTGCAAAATTTACTGCATTTCTCCTGCCTAAAGGGGAAGAAGAATATCACAGAAATTTGACGTGGCTACCCTTATTTGTCTTCTGTCCCTTACTTTCCTTTGTTTTTCCTTCTCTCTCTCTCTCTTCTCTGTCTCCTTCCCTGATCGCAATTACCTTAGAGACATCAGAAAGGAAAGACAAGGAAGAAGAAGAGGATGCAGAAGTTTCTTGAAGCAGAGAGTTCTGCCTCATCCCATGCAAGGGGAGACGGAGATGTCTCAGAACTTCGTCGTCCTGTCGGAAGATGTGACAGATGAGATTTAGCAGTCACGTTCGCCATTTCTCTGCACAAAAAAAAAAATGATTCTGAATGTCAGTAGCAGACGACGATGCTTCTGTTACTATTTTGAAGATCTTTTTAGTTTTCTTCTCGAATAATCATTTTCCATATCAATTGAAAAGAGGTTTCTACTCTTTATCTGTATGTTATGTTCATTTCTAGAATATTGGGAAGAAAATAATGTTATTTTTATTGTAAGTATCTTACTCACCATAATAGTACACAATGTACTGGAATTGAATGTGCAAAATTCCCAGCTTCTAACTTTTGTTTCTAAATGCGTCTGTGAAGAAAACTTATTATGGGTCTGTCCTGAAACGTCTAGGGTGCAGGGGAGAGGAGTGTTTCCACAGTTTGGTCTGTGTTTTTACTTCTGAGTTGAAAAGAGGAATATAAGTTTCATCCATTGTTATCATAGACTCCAACAATTGACCATTGTTAGCAAGTTTTCTTCTAAGAAGACCGCTGGATTCATTCCTTTCTTCATCCAAAATTTGAATTTAAATTTTATTTATAGCCTAGGCATCTAAGGTTCAGTTTGGGATAGGGGAGGAGGAAAAGTGTCAGCCAAGGCCTAAGTTGAAGGTACCATCCCGGTATTTGCCTGGTAAGACTGAGGAAAAGCCTCAGTTATGATGGGCGGCCGCTGGGATTGAAGTGACGATCTGCCGAATGCTAAGCCAACGATCTACCACTTATGCGCCACGTTCGCTTGGTTAATTCATCCTAAAGTTGAAGAAACCACCATGAACTGACTTTGGATGAGTTCAAGTGTTGATTTCAAACATTCTTTGGACAGTACCATTAGAGAATCCTGTATGGTTACAGATGTTCTCAACAGCTCAGTATAGTGGGAAATTTAGAAGAAAGTTGTGACTTTTTCTGTGCGTTACTGATCAGATTTTATGGGTTTCTCATGTGTAATTGTTTTGATATTGGACCAACAGAAATATAAATGAGGACAAGATATAGCCGGAGGCCCGCAGGCTTTGAGCACACTTCGATATCGCTCGTTTCAACAACTCTCCCGTTATAAGAACGTCTCTTATCTTGCTTGAAAATTCAAAATTTTAATAATATGTTCCAGCAAGAATATTATTACCTTTTAGAAAATTTTAAAGTGTACAGGGTGTCCAGGAAATGATGGCGCAAACTTGGAGAAGTGATTACTGTATTTACATTAAAACAAGAAAAAAAAATAATTTGAAGACATTCCGAAATCTGATTAGTTTCGGAGATACAAGCGCTAAAAGTAACGGTAGCATCGTCATACATTACGTCGTAACTCGAGATAAGTGGTTTCGATTTAATAAATCACTCTCGAAGTAGTACCCACCCAATACACCTACTTAAGCAGTGTTTGTGATTGACGGAGTGTCGCATAGACATGGTTTCGCCACCTAAGAATTTCATTGTTAAGGAATTAAAGGGGTTTAATAGGGCAAGCATAAAAATCTCCTCTAAGCTGTATTCGACAATCATAAGGATAACTTAAATAGATGTGTTGGATACTAATTTGAGTGTGATTTACTAATCGGACACATGGTAGGCCATTAGTTGTCGAGATATGACGTCATTTGTGATGATGCCACGCGCCGTGACTTTAAACGTCTGAAGCTCCGAAACTAAGCAGAGTTGGAAATTTCTTCTAGGAAACTTTTTTATTGTCTTAATGAAAATGATCACCTCCCGAAGTTTGTGCCGTTATTTCGTGGACACCCTGTATATGGAGAACATACAGATTATACGCTCTAAAGTAGATCTATACATTTATTCGTACATGTACAGGTACAATCGGATTCATAGAAAATTATCATCATTAAGTGTATTTTCTACATCTGACAAGCTGCACACTTATACGTATGATTCTGCCAGACTGTACAAATTTCGGAACTTCGATCGGCATTTGTCATCAATTTCAGAGTCAGTGTGCAGTATGTCATTCATATTATGGCATTGGCTTTGTAATCTCCCCTCTTGTACAGTGCTTTAATAGAAAAAGTATACCAAATGTTTCATCTAGAGATCCCTTAGTTTGACATAAGCTAAATGAAATTAAAAACTAAAGAGAAATTTCCGCATTTTTTATTTTCTTTGCAGAACAACAGAGCATGACATTTAACTCCTCTTTTGTTTAATAAATAAGTAGATACAAGCTCTTTGTTTTCACATAACATGCTATTGTGCTTTCAGAGATCTTTTGTGAAAATAATAATACCAAACATCACATTAGCGCATGTATAAAAAATAACTGAAGAAATCAATTTAGACACTTATTGTACTTTTCTCATCGACACGGAAACAACAAACAAATCTATAAGGAAAACAAAAAAGTTCCATGTGATTAGTACCTAATTAACGTTTCTATAGCAACGCATACACAGTTATCATAGCAGATCACAACATCTTCGCAGGAAGCTGAAACAATCTAACAAGGAAAAAAAAGAGAAAGACATTCGAAATGAAACAAGTAATAATAATAATAATAATAATATATTGTATTTTTTGTTCTCAGATTCTAGGTAGTCGGTGTCACCTTCACTCTCCTGTAGCTTCATTAGTTACCTACAAACAAAGAGTTTATAATGATCTTATTAAATCTTTTTGTACGAAGTGTTGTGTTGCGTGAAGAACTGTTCATTTTTGCAAGAAGTGTTGGAAGCGAATTTTAAATTTAATTAATTTAATGCATACTTTGATTCATAGCCGATGATTTTTTTTTAATTCGAAATTTTCCATTATGTGAAGCTGAATTCCGTGACGAACACTGCTGCAAAATCCAGGCAAGTCCATTTTTATTAACTTCTAAAATGGCAGTTTACTTTCAATGGATAGATTAACGTTGACCACACCTTTTGGTGAAAGAATCAGTCATATTCAATTTCAAATAACCTCTCTATGGTTGAAAAAGACCCATTACTGACTCACGTCAAAAAAAAAAAAAATAATACAGCCAACAGAATGTGTTTTCTTGTTCCTCCCGTAAAATTTTCATATTTTGACTTTTGCCTAAAGCGCTTTAATTTCTTGTACTTAGCAAATTTCTTATTGGCCAGTTTTCATGAATTTGACTTTCATTTCTGGAGACTGATTGGTATCTCAGTTATAAGCACGTCAAATGTTTGACAGTGAGTGATAAAGTCCCTCTCTGTGAGCACTCTTCCAAGTAATAGAATGTTGAAAAAAACCGGCTACAATATATACCCCAGTAGCACACACGTTGATTAAATGTTGATAAAACCGTTCAATGTCTGCCTTTTGAACGGTTGTATAAAACCGTTGAAAGGCAGGCACTAAGCGGTTTTATCAACGTTGAATTAGTGTGTGTGTTACTGGAGTAAGTACCAAAACGGCATTTGCCTAGTGAAAGAGAAAAACTAGAAGATCCTGTTTAAATGGACAGTAGGAAGACTGGACTAGCCCCCGCAGTGGCGATCCGAAATCCATTAGACTACGTGGGTTGGATGAAATTCAAACTCTTACAAAGCAAGTATTTTGTAGTGGAGTTGATTAAAATGAACAAACCTTGACTTTCAAGATAGCACCGGCCAGATGTGAAACTTCATTCAAGACTGCTGGCAGTGGTACTCCAACCCGCGTGCCTTTGCAATTAAAGGTATAGTTCCAGGTTAAAAAGGAAGATAAAGATGACTAATCCAACTCCCTGACAGGGTTAAGGAAGCGAAATCATATGTTGAGATAAAAAGAGAACCGCAAGAATGGGCTGAATGGAGAGGACTTAGTTTACCTTGAAGGACCAGCCGCTTACGACAGAACAATGCTAATGGTAAGCTACTCGAAGGTGAACTATGAGGTCCTGGTATATAATTTCTGTCCGTTGCATAACAAATCCATGCTAACGTTCCAATACTCGACAGGCATAACGGAAGAGAAATACGTGTAAATGATCAGAACAGTTACGTGACAAGGAATTAGAACTGCCATTCCTTGGATAAACTACTCCCTTCTAAATTAAGTTATAATTTATAACAAGTTTCAACAAAACTGATTTTGTAGTTATACGCAGGGATTCCGCCAGGATTTTCAGTTTGGCGGATGTAAAGCCATAATTGGGATGGTGTAAATGGTTTTCTTGTACTGTTTCAATCGATATTTGACTAAAAAATATTAAAGTTAGAGGAGTGCACTCAAGAATTTGGGGAAGTGCCCCTCCCCCCTCCTGTGGGGGTGGCAGAATCACTGGTTATACGTGAACAGATGTATCTCTTTCCGCTCACGTAAAGAAAACGCAAATAACCATAACCAATACAGTTTCTGATGAAATTCCCATAATACGCCATTTTGGGGTTCGAACCACACTAGGCCGAAATTTATCGTGAGTTGTTAGCATTTATTGTGTAAATTGTGTATTCCTCCTCCACGGTAAAGCAATATAAACATGTATATAAAAATGTGATGGAACTATTCTTGAACAAGAAACAAAGGGGAAAAAAGACAAAATACAGGATGATGATGGGGGATAAGCTTCGAACATCTTCCATAGTAGCCTGCTCGCCTTTTCTCTAGAGGGAGAGTGAGCGTTATAGCAAACCGTTTTTCGCTGTACAACACTCGACGTTGATACACACAGCATCCGCGCGTGGCAGTAACACAAGCAGGAAAAAGCAACGGCGAGTGTTGCAAAAGGACATCGGCCATTAATTTTAAACTTTTTCCCTTCTATGGGTCAAACCTTCTATGGGGTGGCAGTAAACAAACGGGGGCCATTCTTGCAAAGGGTGAAAGACATCTCCAACCTCTGTACAAGAGTTTCATAAATTTTTGGTCCCAACCCCAGGTGGCAAGAGGGGGAGAACTATGAGTCCTATATAAAAAGAGACCATTTTTTTCATGCTTTCTCACTCCCCCGATCATGAATAGCGAAGTATTTATGAGCCTAATATCAGCGAAATATTAACTTCTACACATACGCATATATATATACTGTATGTTCTTCAGCACGTTGAACTCCGGTTATGGCTTGGCTCTTAAATCATTTTCTTGAATATACAGAGGCTGGTTATGAGCGTTCTAAATCTTTTAGCCAACATAATTCTTCATGAGAAGAGCTGTAGGCAGGAATTCACGAGATGCTGCTTTTCAGGAGGAATGTTGGATGGTAGGGGATAGGATCAGTTTGGAGTAAAAAATAGAGACAGATTTTCCTTAAAAGCGATTGAATAAGCGCTAAAGAAAACCAAGATCTATGAATAAGAAAATTATTGGTAAACAAGTTATCAAGTTGTTTTTTTGTTTAACTCGTGCTGTTAAAATCTATTTTTGTCTCATGTAATTTTTTTTTTTTTTTTTCGTAGTGTCACCGAAAAAGATTGCCGGGATTATAAACTACTATAATACACATGTGGCGTCTTAAAATGTTCGGACATGTTTAAAGTTTTATACTTTCCTTAGTACATTTTTATATGGGCGCCATTTGTAGCTCTGCTAACGTGTAGACAATAATATTCTTTCTTCTGTCACGTCTTCTGAATCGTGCCTGGAGTTACAGTTGCAATTACTGCAGCGATCCTCTCTTTAAGGTGCTGGATGTGCTTTGTCTTCTCAGCGTGCTCCCACAAAAGAACAGATAGATCTGGGCTTCGAGGTTGCCAGGGTATTAGTTCAGCAGTTTCAATCCAGGCATTTTGGATACTCTCATTTGCATCACAAGCAAAGCGAATACAATGATAACACCTAAGGTCCAAGATTTCTTTGTACAAAATATGACCGTTTTTTGTATTACACATATTTCGGGTTGTATATAAAAGATTACTTTGAACATTTTTATTCATCAATATTACTTGTATCCCTTGCTATCTGGACTACTAAAATAAGAACTTATTCATCCAAATGGACAGGGACGTAACCAGAGGGGAGTTCTGGAGGCTCTGGACCCGCCCAAATTCAGATTTTTTGTGTAATCTTTATAAATTTTTGCAAAATTATATGCATTTTTTTTTTAATTTCACACCCAGGCAGACCTCCCTCCCCCCCCCCAACTCCCCAGTAGGCGCTCGACCCTCGAAAACAACTTCTGGGTAATGCAAATGGATTAACTGTGCGTATTCCTGAAATCCTTGCACCAGTATCATCATCTCCTCTCGCAATAATGGTTCAATCTTCAGAATTAACGGTATTTTGGATAATTGTTGTAATAGCATGTTTACCTTTTATTCAAGACTAAAATGGTCTTTATACTTTTGGCCTAAAGAAATCATTTACTTTTTTTTTTTCATGAAAGTGTAAAGAAATGTAAAAACAGTCTGAAACTAAAAACTGTCTTGCTATTTTTTCTCAATTTTTCTTTGAACAAATAACATCTTTATTCATACCAATGTAAGGACTATATTGAATATTCAGTATAGAACACAGAATCTTCATTGTAAAAATCACAGCTGGAACATGGTAACATGTGCGTTACTAAAAGCGACCCGATTTTAGCTCTGATCCCGACAACGAAGCGGAATTCGACACAATAACAAGATTACTTTTGTTTTCTTGATTTCGTAACCGAGATCTTTCCGTTTCTTTCAGAGAAACAGAAAAAAATATAGATAATTTCTTACATAATCCTCTATCATAGAAAGAAACCATATAATACAACTTTAATCATGATTGTAACCAAAAGATGGGATTCCCCTTCCACAGAATTTAGATATTGTGCATGTACAGTTGAAGAGAAATATAATTCTGTAACTAATGAGTCAAATTGTAGTATAAATTGTCAGATGGTGATGCAACATTCTTTTACAATTGCTCTCAAACTGTCTAACTACGTATTCCAAAAGATTCTACTCTTATTACCATGTAATGGAATATGATTGCTTTATGTCTCTAAACGTAAGATTGTTTTGTGTCTTTTGTTCTGTAAACGACATATGCTTGTATGTTTTTTCTGTTTGTTTAAGAATATATAGGTAAGTATTATATATAATGAACATTTAATTTAATTTAAATATGTACGTGAAGTACTGAAATGATTGTAATTGTTGTACCGTGCAAGAGAAAACTTCCATTGGCTTCACTGTAATAATAAAATTAAAAGAAAGAAAGAAAATTAAGAATATGTAAATACTGTGTTATCTTTCAGTAAGTATTAATATTTTCAAAACAACACTCGAAACATTAGCTTTGCAATCTTTACGAGCTCCTCCTAAGTTGGCTTTTGAGAACTTTAGCATTTTCATTCATCTGTAGGGTTTTATCATTATTATTACAAAAAATATTTTTTTATGTGAAATTAACGAAGTCCCATCATTCACTCTACAACACAGAAACAATTCCAAATGGTGTCAACGTGAGAATTTGTACGGCTTAACCATCGCTGTATCAAGCAGCATTAGTACGAGCATTGTATTTCTAGACCAAATTTTATGAACTAATAAGTTTAGCCGGTCTTAATCCGCAATCCGTTAAATTTCTCAAATCCACAAACACCTCTATTCCATTCAGGATTCAAACCTAGCACTTAAGGGATGCCGGTCGGTTAGATGACACACAGCAGATGTCATAGGAAATTATTACCCCCGGAAATTATTTACCCCCCAAGAATTGACTTAAGTATTAAATCCACATTTTCTGTTTCGTTTATATTATTGATGTACACAACAAAAGAGATCAAAGGACATATGCCGCCAAGGGGGTAAAAATTTCCTAGGAAAATTTTACCGGGGGTAATAATTTCCTATAACACCTGCACGAAACAGATTTTAGTCTTTTCTAAAAGTATTTCCGTTGGAAATCGGTCGTCGATTTATAATCAAGAGAATTCGGGTTCGATTCCCGTGAGACGTAAGTGTCTCAGGATCTACTTCAAACTACATCCTGTCCGCATATCTTCGTTTGATGGAAGCCAATGATCATGGACCAGCATCGATTTATCTTGATCATGGACCATCAAGTAAGAACTTATCTCCCATCAGGACAATTCAAGGCTCGGATTTTTATGACATGTTATATTTTATTATCCTGATCCTATCTTTCCACCCTTAAGTAAATTTAATCGCGTTTCTCGTTTTTATGAACACAATGTCTCTGCTTTCATCGGTCATATAATTGTACATTTTACAATATTTCAGCCTTAAATCACACATTGGCTAAAATATGGTATGCACCCATCATTTTGGTCGTATTTAGCCAACATTTAAGCAACTAGGAGGATAATTCAAACGTGACGGCATTGAAGACTCCACGGATGTTATAATTATAGAGGATAGTCAAAATTTAAAGAAACTTAATCCGAACCTCAAAACGTTAGTCTGACACTTTGGTGTGCCCCAGCCATAATTAGAAGAGTGGTAAAGATTTAAACTAAAAGTGATTAGCTAATCCCTGAACGTAAACATCTAATCTATCGAGATTGAAAACTAATGTACCGTAAATCCACCGAATTAACTGTTATTTGGTGGCAGTTTCCATAACTCTTCTTTGTCTGCCCATACCAAGATGGCAGACTGACATTATGACGTTCGGATTCAAACAAATTAGCACATTCTTTAATTCTAACATGCTTGGAGGTTTTAATGACGTCATCTCTAAGTAGCCTGTTAGTTGTATAAACGTTGATATTTAGAGTATATTTTCAAATTTTATCAGATTGTTTGTCCCCTTTCCCTGTGCTTTTTCTTAGTAAGATATTTGACTAAATGGAGGAAAATAGCGGGATTTACTTTGAATGTTCAGTGAAACTATTCGATGGAGTTAACAGCCTTCATCACGTAAGAATCTTACTTAACCTGGTCGATGGTACTTCGCAACCACCTCGTATTACTCGAATGAATTATCACCTCGAATGTATTTTATATATGAGATACGAGGTAGCTGCAAAGTACCATCGTTTTATTTCCTGATAGGACCAACAATCTTCTGTAAATGACACTTTACTAGAAGAGAAGGGACCAAGTGGCCATTGCGCAGTGGTAGGGGGGTTGGTTTAGCGTTCGGGAGATCGTGGGTTCAATCCTACCAGCTAACTGAAGTTTTCCAGGTTTTTTCCCCAGTCATGCCAGGCAAAAGTCGAGATAGTATCTTTTGCCGACACCTTTTCCCTGGCCGACATCTTTTCCCTCCGGTATCCCGGCCTGAGACTTAGATGCCTGAAGATCATAATCAAAATTCAGTTCAAGTCAACTCAAAAAGACGAGGGAAAGCTTCGTAAAAGGCATATTTGCAAAGTTTGGTTGTATTTTGTCGTATTTCAAGAGTTCTGGACTATATTTTAGTAACTTTTAAGACATAAATAAGGATGTTTATATATTCTGACATAACACTACGAAAGAAAAGTATAGATTATCGAGGGTTCATAAATACTTGATTTCGACGCTATAGGTTGACGAAAGCGTGGGAAAATATACTTTAGAGCTTGATATTTCCAATACCATTGATAATAGAAATGAGGCGTCATGGTACCCACAAAGACTTCAAACCTGCTGTATTCAAAAATGCATATTACGAAACTGTGCAAGGGATTCTCCAATGGAAGTAAGGGATTCCCAGAAACTCTTTGAAGCAAAGATGGGTTGAATAAGCATGAATGGGACTATACTTTCCAGTAAGTAACAATAATTTGTTTGCGCAAATCGATATCTCCCATCAGAAATACGTGGTTGTATACCAAACAGAAGTAAATAACACTTTTGAACGAACGTTTGTGGTACTTTTTATCAGTAAAAGAGACTGCCATGGCTTGGTTAGATGCCAGTGATGTTTATCATGCGTACTCATACAGAAAGTCGTCTTATTCGTGGTTATTTCGACCTACACTTACACCAGAGACTGTCTGTGAATACCCTAGGGAATCTCTTGCGCATCCTTTGCATAATTTTTGAATATGCATTTTTGGATAAAGTAGGTTTGTAATCTTTGAAGCTACTATACCGCCTCAGATCTACTGTTAATGATATTGGAAATACCAAGCTCTAGATATCATTTTCTCATACTTTCGGCACCCTATAGCGTTGAAACGTACCAATTGTGAACTCTCGAAGGCCGATTTTTTTTTATTTTCATGTCAGGAACCTCTTGAGGTGTTTTTGTCGGTCTTGTTTTGCGACATCCTGTATATAATACGACATATATGTGAGACAAAACTGTCATATTTTGTCCAAAGCAACATTGGATGTTGATGTATCCATGTTCAAAATATGACAATGTTGTGTCACATATATTTCGAGTTATACAAAAGATTACCTCAAACTCTTTTATTATTATTATTATTATTATTCGTCAATGTCACTTCCATCCATCGGTTTCTGGAGTCAACATATCTGCTTGTTGAATATGATTAGGGCATCTTTGAGTCTTGAGTCCTTTGAGTCCTTGAGTCTCTCATCAATGCCATCATGGATAGAAGATTGGTACGCATTTTTGTGCCCTGCGATAGCCATACTAATCGTGATACAAGGTTTTCTTAGTTTCACCATACGAATGCCAGGATTCTATCTAAACTAGGGTCCTAACCTCTACCTTTCTCAACATTGATGTCCGGAGAAGCATTATGATGAGCTAAAGATCGAAAGCTAGATGGAAGGTTGACACTTTCCGAGTTAGAGTAAGAAAGACAAATATAATGATTGACGTATGTACATCTACCAAATCTACCTTCAAGCGATCCAACTGTATGCATGAACAGGATGACTTACTGTAATATGTGCACGCAAATGTAATTCGGAACATGTTCTTCGGTCGTTGTTGTTTTACGTAACAAAACGCATCACATGCATTCTCATAACGTGAAGACAATCTTCCTGTCTTGTTTCTATTTGTGAAACAAAACAGCATCGTCAAGCGAGCAAAGCGACCTTCAAACAAGTCGTTTACCTGGCAACTTGCGGACTCGAAGTTCAAAAGAAAAAAACTTGCTGAACCAGCTGAGATAATGGAAAAGGGCAATGTGTAAATAGCATGCATGTATATATGTAACTATGTAAATGTGTTTGTGAATGTTTTATCAATGGAAGGCGATATGGTGTGTTCTATTGGGTTGTGACTGATCTTATTAGGTGAAACGACTTCATTCAAAGAAAGCAAACTAAAAAGCGAAAAAAAAAATACAATCTTTGTTTAGTTAATTTCTCCAACCAGTTTGTGTGTCTATTTGTGATTTAGTTCGTGGTAAAGTGACATTTGCTTCGTTTCTAACCGTGAAGTGACTTTACTTGTTGCTTATAGTGAACAAAGTTTAAAACTCAAATAGCTGTTCAGAAGAATATCAAGACTTCCTGCAAGTATCTCCGCTCCCAGGTAAGAAACTTTGTTCGTAACATTGAGCTATACGTAAAGATATTGGAGTGATCGATTATTAGACGCCAGAGCTAAGGACCAAACTTTCAGCTCTAAGGGCTGCCTTTCTTGCGAACGTGCGTTGCTTGTGATTTGGATGAGTAGCCAATTGAAACATGTGTTAGACGTAGAACACGCAATAAAACACCTGTTTCAATTGCCTACTCACTCAAATCACAAGCAACGCACGCTTGCAAGAAAAGCAGCCCTAACTCAATTTTTACTCTTGTTAACGGTGTGCGGACCATTTTTATTTCTCTCTTTAGTCTTGATTTATGCACGTACCGGACTGTGAATAAATAATACATCATGTAGATAATATTTACGGCTATTCACAAGAATTAAGGTGTAAAATAAGAACGGGTCGCAGTTCGTTAACAAGCATAAGAACTAAGTTAGAACTTAAACTTTGGGCCATATTGGTTAAGACTGGAAGTGGACGATCGCGATGAACTATCGCCTACGCTCTCTGGTTTCATATAATCGTCATATTTTTAATGGCATCGATCAGTGCACTATCGTTTATATGTAGAGGTCAATGCTTTTAAATCTTTGCGGTTTTATACTGAAAACCAAATAAAAGATGCATTCGTCCGTACTTTAGTTTTCATGCAACATCCTGTCGTCTTCAAGAAAACAGTTTACTATGAAAGAAATATATGTGTACTTGAGAACCAGAACCGTGCAGTTCCAATTCTTATTGCCGACCAGGTAGCCGTGCGGTCTAAGGCTAAGGCATTAGGCCAACGACTCGAAGGTCCCGGGTTCGAGTCCCGGTAGGTTCATGGGTGTCTTTTAACTCGAACATGACGGATAATCGTGACGGACCGAAGTCAACAGTTACTAGACTGGCCCATATAAAATAAAGTTTACCGAAGTATTATTAAATTCTTATTTTGGAGACAACAGAGAAAACGACTTACTCCCCCATGTTTGTCTCTTAATTTCAGATTTATTTTGAAACACACATTTATAATTATTTGACATCTTCTAAAATGCAATATTGTTTATAAATCGCTGCAAACAAATTCTTTTCCTAAAAAGTCACATTTCTGTTGCAATATTTCTTTCTTAAAAAGGGAGGGACATACTGCAGTCTGGCTCGCACTTTATATGGACTACTTTGAACTTGAGATTATGAATATGCTTGAGAAAATTATCATTCGAACTCGGATCTTCAGGTAAAAACGCATTTTTGTCTTTAATTCCTAGTTGCAAAAGAAGTTATATATGAACATTTCATAACAAATTGTACCTGAATCAACAAATTTTATATTCGTGCAGTGAATCAGTGTTGCCAAACCGATTGTTTTTAAATTCAATTTTTCAGATAACTTCTATTTCACTAGAGATATTTGCACCAAAATCGGTACAAACATTATTGGATATAATCAATGACCTCTATCAAAAAGCGTTTCTGGACTGACTGTTGCGATTTAAATTTTCATGAATATATGAAATTAGGGAGCGGAGAGGACTTAATCTCATTTGTCCACTTCCAGTTTAAACCAGTATGGAGCAAATTTTCGGTTGTGACACAGCTGTGTACGCTTGATATCGCTGTGCTTAATTCTTGCGAGAAACCGTAAATATAATGTGCAGTATTTTCTACCATACGCAGAGTTTGGTATACTCAAGAATTAAGACTTAAATAAAAAATGGGCCCGCAAAAGCGATAAGAAGCATATAAAACTAAGTTAGAACCAAAAATTTTGTCCGTATTGGTTTAGACTGATAGTAGACAAACGAAATTAAGTGTCCTTTCCGCTCCCAGCTTCATATATTCATGAAAGTTTCAATGGCAACAGTCAGTCCAGAGGTTATTGGATTCTGTGGGTGTCACCGTTCTGGAGCATCCAAGTTTTCAGTGTTGCCAACCTATTTTCTGTACAGTTTAATGTTTCAAATTGCTTGGCCTAAGCCAAAAATTTCTAGTGGTATTAAATTAAGTTAAATTCAAATTGCTTCAACTGCGTTGCGCGTAGCAACATCAAACTTGACATAAATATTATTCGATATATTGTGAGTGTCCTCGTCCCCAAACACACCATTGTCAGTGTTGCCAACCCGTGTCCAAAAGTTGTAGAGACGTGATTGTGATATGGTTGGATAGTTCTTGGCTTGACTATCTCAGAGCCACTGGAACAGTCTTCATCTGTGCAGTGAATCAGTACTGCCAGCCTATTGTTTATAAATTCAATCTTCTAAATTGCTTCCTTTACGTTAGACATATCATCACAAAAATTAGAATAAACATTGTTGAATACAATAGAAAATTCTGTGGGTATCACCGTCCGGAAGCAGTACTGCTTTTCTGTTAACAATCGTAAACGCTGCGGTCGAGGTGAGTCCGAAATTCCGGAATATTCCAGAAAGCAAATCAGGATCCGAGCCGAGACATCTTCGTTCGTGGCCCCTGACCTAGGGCTGTGCGATATCCGGTTTCGGATATCGATCAAATGTCAAAAATCGATTGATATATATCGAATATCGAAGGTTTGATAACATATCGATCGATGATATCGAAAAATATCGAAGTATCGAAAAATATCGAAGTATCGAAATATAAAAATATCGAAGTATGGAAATACAAAAGTACCGAAGTATCGAGAAATATTGAAGTATCGAAATATAAAAATACCGAAGTATCGAAATATAAAAATATTGAATTATCGAGAAATATCGCAGTATCGAAAATATCGAAGTATGGAAATATGGAAAAATATTGAAATATCGAAGTATCGAAAGATCGAAGTATCGATATATCGAATTCGATATTTATAAAATATCGATCGGTCGATCGATATATCGAAATATCGCACAGTGCAACCCTGGCCCTAGTTACATTTTTGTCGTGCCCGACGGGAGGTGTTTATTAATCTGACGTCATTTCTCTCCATCCCTATTTAGGTTCTGCAGATATAAATTCCCGTTTCCGGGATTCCTTTGGATGCCCTATCAAATGGTGCTAAGCATTTTCAGAAATCTAATTCACAAAATCGTAATGTTTTCTTTTTCAGCTACAACCCTAGTAGATGAACATAAGTTACGTGTGTTTGAAAATAAGGTTTTGAGAAAGATATATGGGACGAAATGATTGGAGAATGGAGGAGACTGCATAATGAAGAACTCCACGGACTGTACGATTCACCAGATGCAAAAATAATGAAATCGCGACGACTAAGGTAGGCAGGCCATGTAGCTCGGATGAGGGAAAACCGAAGATTATATTCTGTCCTGTTTGGAAGGCCGGATGGAAGGAGACCATTGGGAAGATCGAGACGTCGTTCGGAGGACAATATTAGAAGAGATCTTCGAGAAGTAGGTGTTTGTGATGAAAAATGGCTTGATATTGCCCAGGATAGAATCCAATAGCGAATGTATGTTACTGCGGCGATGAACTTGCGAGTTCCATAAGTCATAGAGTTAGTATTTTATATTAACCAAGAAAACGCCATCATCATCAGGGTTCTGTGGAAGCGACAGGTCCATCAAGACAAGCTAAATCCTCTTCATTCATCCCGACCTTGCGTTTACCTTTTTATCTCAACATACTATACGTACATTATGGCCACGTGCAGCCTGTGACCGACTGTTAGCCCCGCTCAACAATCGCAGTGTAGAATTCAAGCCTTTACTTCAGATACTGTCTTCGTAACATAAAGTTACTAGTAAAGTATTTGTTATTATGAAGGTCCTCCGTAGCCAAGTGGCTAAAGTGATGAGTTTTGAATCGGAAGGTTCCAGGTTCAAATATGTTTGTTCATCGTCCACTTTTTCACGATAAAGTCTACGTTGACGCTAAACGTCGAATAAACCGTTAAACAGGCGGACATTTAGGTACATATACAACGTTAAAAGTACGTTGTGGGACTAACTTTGTATGCACCATTTTCCAATGTTAATGTGCTACTGGGGTTGGTATTCCTGGGCACCTTGGGAGGTATAGGCGGTCGAGCATTGGACTGACTAGTAACCACCCCTACCTCACTTCGTGCGGTCAGTCTAGAAGATGTGGAGCTCTACCCTCACATGGTGCCTGTACCATTCATGGTGCGTGCGCAACACACAGAATCTTTCTTCAGATTTACCTTTGTCGTATTACACTATATTAATTCATTGACCATAAAATTCTAAGTTGTCAAACCTGCGTACACGGCATTCCTTAAGTCATAAACATTGCTTGAATAGGTGTATCCGGCACAACTTTGATTGTGATTTGATAAACCGATACCGTTTAAGCCATTATTTACCGAGAGATGTCGTCATTTGTAACGATGTCTGTAGCTCCGAAACTAAGCAAGCTTCGAAATTGCTTCAAAGGGTCTTTATTTTGTCAGAAAATCGCCTATTTTTTTCTAACGTTAATTTATCACCGCGTACTCTTGCCTAAGTACCATCCATTCCTATCTAGGCCTATATTTAATCTTTCGCAGTTAGTATATTGTATTTTGTTCGTTGTATCCTAGTTATATTTCTCAACTAAAATATTAATTAAAGGATACTTACTAACATGTTTGACATTTGTAATCTATTTGAATATTATTTCGGTCTTTAAGTATTTTTGGTTCATGCCAAGATAGTCTAGAGGAGAGCATGTAACAACAAATGTGGAACAAGAGCTGGTTTGAAGATACCACCCCGGAATGAAGGTATCGTAGTGTGCATTACTAATAAGATCGTAAATCCCGAAAGGAATGAATTCAAAATAAAAGGAAATTCAGAAAAAATGTACATTATGTTTGTCACATCACATACGAGTATGTTGATAATAAGATATTCATAAGTTCTGATAAGAACTTATTCAACGTTAAGGAAAGGCCGAGAAAAGGAGAGATTTTTTATCTCACACACGCATTAAATAATTGTTAATAACCACATTTGAGAAAGGATTGATTCGTTTTTTTTAAGCCGGAAAATGTCAAATTAATTCATACGTACAAAAATACCAAATTACTAGAGAATGAATTGATTTAACTTTAAAGAAATGTAATTAAGTGTTATAAAACTAAATATAAGAAAAACTCAGGCACGAAGATGTTAAGGAAAAAAATTAATAAGCGGAATGTTTGACAAGACGATGTTAAAGAGAGACATAAAAAATATAAGATCTTAACACTGGATTGAAAGGTAAAAGAAAAACTGCACACACACATCCCCAAAAGAAGCTTTCCATTGACAATTCTTGAGGAAGAATGTCTTCCAAAATTTCTCCTAAGTTGGTAAGAAAGAAAACATAGACTGTAGGGAAAAAAACTGACATTGTGACTTTCAGGCACCACCAATTCCTAGCTTCCTGTAATGGATTTTCTTCCTTTCTTTGGTTTCGTTCTCGTTTCTTACTTCAAAGATACAACACAAAGAAGAAGAAGAAAGAATGAGTGAAAACCATAGAGTTAGGAAGAAAATAGAGAGATCATAGATGACGTCACATGAAGCCAAATTAAGGTTCTGTGGCCCCATTAGAGTCCCTCTATACCGAGTACTGTGAGGATTGCCTTTTTCGATAGGAGGATGAGTGCACCTCAGAGATGCAATGCTCGGAAAATAGGGTCTCTAAATATGGGGGCAGTCAATATGGCCGAAATGCCTCGTCCCTTCCATCTCTTGGCTTCATTCCCCTCTCCAACAAAACAGCGTAAGGTTCCCTCTATGTATATTCCTAACTCTATGGAAAGGACCAAAAGCACAGAATAAAGAATCAATATTACATGGCAGGCAACTGACAGGTAGCAGACACTTTTGTACTCATGATTTACTTATTACGAACAGAAGAGAAGCGTCAACTACGCTACGGAAACACACCATCTAATTTTTGTTACGTCTTCTTGATTCTAGTAAAAAGAGTTTCTTTTTGTATTCTGTATGTTTTGCAATTGCAATGTTTTAAAACTATCCTAGTTTGTTTTCCTTAATTTGTAAGTTATTTGTCATGGACAGGAAAACATTAACATTCTTCTATCTCTCTCGATACATTCTCATATGTACAGCCACTTACAAAAGTAAGTGGAGGTTGGATACATAAGAAATAGAAGCGATTTCCTCCATGAGAATTGTTTCACTGTACGCCTAATAGTTGCATAACCAACATGACAGGCAGAGCCGGATTTATACGTGTAGGCGCCCTAGGCCCATGAATTCCAGCACCCCCGCCCCTCCACCCTCAACACTTCCTGTTCCTACCCTCACATGATGGCAAATGACTCTCCTCCGTTTTCTAGCCATTAGTAATAATAACGAGATAATAATTATTTAACTCTGGTAATGTGGTTATTTACAAAAAAACGTTTCAATAATATCATAACAATAAAATAATTTCATTAAATACAATGAGTAATTTTAATCAAATTACTGTAGGCTACTTGTTGAAAATATGTTAATTACACTGAACAAGAAGATAATAGAAACTATTTTTCAAATTTATTATTTACAATATTGTTATTACATTTTGATCACTGCTTTTATGCAGCTTTAAGAAGAATCCTAGCTTCAGCCATTTTTGTATTCTACTTTTTCTAACATCACAAATAATACATTGCGCTCTCGTGAAAGATTTACAATTTTAACAATTACAAACTCTAAAATTTCGTAAATATCTTTATAAAGTTTTTAAGAAGAAAAATCTAAAAATTAATAATTCCAATCACAATACAAAACACTAAAATTTCCTAAATTCATTTATAAAGTATTCTAGAGGGAAAATATTTAAAAAATAACAATTACAATGTAAAATTTTAGTTTTCTGGATATATTGATAAATTTTCAAAAACGAAAATCTAAACATTAACAATTACAATACAAAACACTAAAATTTTCTGAACACATTTATAAAGTTTTAAAAATCTAAAAATTACAATTACATTACAAAACAAAAAGCACACAAGACACTTATCTCATATAAGGACATACAAAAACACTTTAAAGTAAATTAAAGAATGGGAAAGTCATCATATTTTCTCCTCGCTATATAGCATTGATTCATCCTCTTTGCTACTTCTCTATATGTAGGAAAAACGAAACGTAGATTTACAGAATTGAACCCTGATATGTACCGGTATCTTTTTATTCAGTATATCTATCGGTCCACCCACCAATACCTCGCCGCTAAGAACTAGCAAGTTCAAAGTTAAAAAAAAAAAAATCTCTAGGAATGGACAAAAGCGACACTACAAACTCATTAGCAACGTTGAATACGTGGACAGCTCTTTGAATTTGAAGCAACATATCCGGTAATATTCATCTCCTGAAGATATAAAGTTAATTTAAGGACACAATGTTTCTTCTGTCATAAAAGACAGGTTTAGATATTTTTAAAATTTGTAAGGTCTTTAAATCCATCTTTTGATCAGACCACGATAGGGTATGTGAGGGTAGGGCCAGTATCTTAGTTAAGGTACCATTCTGACGTTTGTCTAGTGAAACTGAAGGAAACTAAAGGGAAATATCAATTAGGACGATTGGCAGCAGGATTCGAACGAACGATTCATTACGGACCCGGAAAAGACACTTTAGTTTTCCTCATATACAAGAATTACGACACAAAGTATCTCTTGCCCATTAGCAGAGGTATAAATGACAACGACGCCCTATATGTGGCATAGACTAAACAAATAAAAAAGTTTTTAAAGACATGCTTTTCTTAAACAATTCCTACTAAAAAGTAAAAAATAATTTTGTTTATGCACGACTAAAAAGAAAAGCATGGGGCGCTCTGTCATATACAGTCACTTTATAAATTCTTCAATTGGTGCGCCCGATGTTTTACTTTTTAAAAGTCATGCATAAACAAAATGATTTTTTACTTTTTAGTACGAATTGTTTCAGAAAAGTATATCTTTAAAAATATTTTTTTTTATCCTAATCCTTAAGTCTTCTGCAATCAGTCAAATGTCAAAGCGTTGTAAGCTAGTATTTATGGTAATATTGTAAAAAATAAATATGCTTTTAAATTGTTTAAATACATAGAAATATATGAAAGTAACAATGGAAGATTGTGTTGTCAGCGGACTTGCGTCACTGTGCAAAATTTCATCATTGTATAAGATCAGGAAATGAGTTAAATTAACGTTGGAAGATTTGAGGACACCAGGAGCCATTGTGACCTAAAGAAAAGAGTGTAATAATGATTTTGGTGTGTACAAAGACAAAAATAGGAGTAAATAATGTTCCTAATGTAAACTCTAATCTTTGTTGTACCATTTCCAATTTAAATTACCTGAAGTCAATTATTTACGAGGAGGGCAGGTGGTTCAAATGTGACAGTGCTTGGCATTCTCTCTTAATGTTTTTCCTAAATATTCTTTTCGTCCAGCGTTTTAAATAGCAAATTCTAATTTCTATTTGTAAAGTTCGCACCGGGGAAAATTGCGCCCCTAGGCCCGGGCCTAGTGGGCCTATGTATAAATCCGCCCCTGATGTCAGGACGAATATGCGCCAAAACATAACATGCTAGGAAATTTCTCCATTTGGAGGAAGAATGCTGTAGTCCTTCAGCATCATTTAGAAAACCGCGAGAAAGTTAGACAGAAATCACATTCTTGTTTTGTTCAAACACACACACAGAGAAAGAAAGAGAGAGAGAAAGAATGGAAGAAGATGGAGAGCGAAAAAAAGAGAGGAGAAAACAAGGAAAGAGGGAAAGAAAAATGGCACAAGACATGGAACTAAATGAAATTTTAACGCGTCTGCAACCAAGGAGTTGTTAAATCAGCCATTAAACTTGCTACTCTCAGCGGTTAATTTATTACATCCTAGTTTTTAGTATCTACTCTCCACGTTCCCGTGGTCACTAATTTAAGATAAGCTACGAGAAATGCAAGAAAGCAATTATTAATGATAAATATGAACATACCAATATATATTTTGAAAGAAAATTCAGCTCAAAAGATGCTAACCTAAACTAAAAAAAATGGTGTGTGTGTTTTTTTGGTAGTTTTGCAATATCCCGGTCGGATTTGCACCTACGATGACCAGGCACGTGCCTAGAATTTGGTTTCGGGAGGGGTCCAAGGTGTGTCGGGGCATTAAATGTATATTAAATATGTATAATTATGCCTGAAGTTACATTATTTTTCCATAAAACTCTGAGTTTTGGGAGGTTCGGACCCCCTGAACCCACCCCCTAAATACGTCCTTGACGATGACCTTCTTTTTTAAAAAAAATTGACGATTATTTCAAGCTCTACAAGATGGTAATTGTTTCATTTATGATGGTGTCAAATTCAAATTTTTAGAGAGGTTAGAAAAAAATTGAAAATTGAATTTAAAAAAACGTAACACAACATGGGGCGCGCTCTCATATACAGTCACCTTATAAATTCTTCAATTTGCGGGCCCCATGAGTTTATTTTTAATCATGCATGAACAAAATTATTCTTTTTCACTTTTTAGTTGAGCCACGGTGGCTCAGTTGGTAGAGCCTCTGGTGCTAGGGGTCGTCGGATCGATCCCTGCTCATGCCATGTGAACTTTGTGGTGGACAAACACCGTGTGCATGGGTTTTCTCGGGGTGTTCCCGTTTCCTCCCATTCCACCAATTCATCCCATCATCATCCATACGGCCTGAGCCATAGTTGCCTAAAGACCTTAAAATAAATTCATTTCACTTTTTAGTACGAATTGTTTAAGAAAAGGATGTCTTTACAGAGTTCTTTTTATTAGGACTGTCGCGACCGTTCAAGTGAACAGCACAGAGAATGGGATAAGATAAAGATAAAATTAATGTTATATGTACCAAATAATAGGTGGAAGAAAAAGTTAACAGCACTTTTGTGTATGACCATCGCTAACCGGAGGCGGATACTGTGCTCTTATCATCAGAAACAACAAGTCTCGCTGGTCTGATGGTTTCGTGCTGGCCTCTCGTGCCTGCGATCGCGAGTTCAAACCTTAATGAACCCAATTATTTTTTAAAAAACAAAATGGGTTTATGAGTTAAAACCCTACTAAACCTATTAATTTTCTTTCAAATAATATTTTTTGAAATAACATTTTTGCTTCTATTTGTGAGTTTCTTCTACCACGATATATTAAAATTGGATTTAATTTATATGTCCTGTAATTAACATTACGTACTATGAATTGACTATGAATCGGAATTGTATTTATGGAATTTTGGCATCTGAGGCTCAGGCCGGGCTATGAAAGGAAAAAAGATTCGGGAAGGTGTCGGCCAGGACCTAAGTTGATGGTATCATCCAGGTGTTTGTTGAGGAGAAAATATGGACAAACTCTTTAAGGTTGTATCAGTGTGCGAATTAATGTATTTTTACAAGGAGATGATATGTTGTTGATATGAAAATAATGTTATAAAATGAATATAATGCATTATACGTGTTGCCACATGCAGACTTCCAGGGGAAATTTCCCCCTTTATCCTCCTGTTAATTCACACAATGGGTTTCCGTACGTTTGGCGAATCTGACTTCTGTGAATTCGAGTATACTTTACAAACTTAGGGGAGTCGTAGAATTTGCGTTATTTTTGTCCACTTACAACAGCTTTTGTGAATCCCTTCCAAATCCAGTATCCATTTTGTCAAAATGTGTCACGATGTGTTCACATTTATTAATATTTGTTTTCTTGCACTTTAGTGACCATGGGTAAGCGGAGGTTAGGTACGTTCGCACACAGATATATAAATGCATTTTGAAAGAAAGAAACGAAAGTCTAAAGATCCATAACCGGACCCGGCCGTACCTAACGTACCCTAACCCATGGTCACTAATCTAGGATAATCTACAGAAAATGCAAGAAAGCATTTATTAATAATAAATATGAAAAGATTGAAATATATTTTGAAAGAAAAAAATACTCGTACCCACCAAGATTTGAACCCGGGTCCTTTCACTCAACAAGCTGTTGCCTTAACTAATTACCCAAGTTTGGAGCTTGCAAGTGGAGATTTCGAAGTTGTATTGACAGTGCACATGTCTTACGTAACAATGCTACGAAATGTCATTCGGGCATTCAGTGCTATAGTCCCAGAATTTTCACAGAGGATACGCTAAATTTATGAATCTTTAAACAGAGATTATGTTTCTATTAAATATAGAGAAGGAATAAGTTAATGTCTACAAAAAAAGAGAGAGAACGCAAAATACTTTAATTATCTTCTAGGGAGACAATAACAACGAAGTTATATGTATAATTTGTTGCATTGAGCGAATGAGAAACAAGATTGTTGCGACTTTAGCACAACTACAACACATCTATATCAGTTCAAATTCAATTACATTTCTTCATGTCGAATTGTCGACTCTGAAGCCAAGGAATACAAGTGACATTAACGAATAAAAACGTGCAAGGCAATCTTTGTATGATAGAACCCGAAATGTGTTAAAGTCCAAGGTTTCTTTGCATAAAATATAACAGTTTTGTGTCACATAAATTTCGGGTTATATATAAGAGATTACCTCTTAATCCTTTCTGTTCGTCATCTCTCACTTGTATGCATTGGCTTCTGGAATCAACACATAAGTCTTACTTGTTCCACCTTTTATAAATCTATTCAGTATAGTATGCTGGGACTTACTCCATATATCGAAAAGTCAAACTTCTACCTTGCTTTTGAAAACACAAGTCAAATCTCATATTACTCAAAACCTTCACGCAAAATATCTGGTCAGATTGACTATATATTGTGCACATTTCTACCTAAGTATTACTGTAGTGAAAAGATAGCTAGAATATACTGATCCACATCCTGTAGTTATATGCTTTTCCTCTTCTCAACATTTATTGCCGTTCAAGTGCACGAATGTCTCCTTACAGTATTGACAGAAATTGTCATGACGTCACACTTGGCTACTTATGGGAAAAAACACGATTTAATCGAGTGTGCAATAAACAAAACATCATACCTGACTTACCTAATGTCCACGTGAGCTTGGTCACTAATTTTATTACATTTCCTAACTCGTATATATAAAAAAGAGAAAAGTTACTTTTCGTTAAGAAGAAAATATAAACAAAACTACATCAGAATTCGATCCCGTGTCCTTCACATTAGCTTTCCGACCAATACGCCAAATTGACAACTGGAAGGAGGGAGCTGCTTGGCACTCTCGTATGTGTCATTATATGCAAATAACTAAGTGTGAAGTCATGGCAATTTCTGTGAATACTGAAATGAGACATTCGTTCAAGTGAAACCAAAAATATTTGATCGTAGTAATCTTACCGGAACAGGCAAAATAATTAAATAAACGAAACGAAAGTAAATGGTATACGCATCTTAGCAGAAGGTATACGCTAATGTGTATGATTAATCAGAGGGTATACGGGGTAACTCGCTGAGAGTATCGAATTTAATGGCTGATTTAACAACACATTCGTTATGGTCTGTGTAGTTAAGGGGTCAGCGTATCAGACTCTCATTCGCAAGATTTTGGGCTCTATTCCCAGTCTGGATTTAAAATATTTTTTTCAAGGAATCAAGCGCTGTAAATGATGTTCGCGATTGCTAGTGAAAGAGATTTACCCCAGAAAGGGAGAAACACACAAGACCGAGAGAGGGGCCAGGGGTGAAACACGCAAACTTTGTATCCGTAAGCGTTAAAATTTAATTTATTTTCATGTCTTCCGCTATTTTTCTTTCCCTCTTTCCTTATTTTCTCCTCTTTTTTCGCTCTTTTCCCGTCTTTTCCCATGAGTTCTCTTTTCTCTTTTCTCTCTCTCTCTCTCTCTCTCTGTGTGTGTGTGTGTGTGTGTGTGTGTGTGTTTGAACAAGACAAGAATGGGATTTCTGCGTAACTTTCACGCGGTCCTCCAAATGATGCTGAAGGACTAAATCTTTCCTCCTCCAAATGGAGGAATATCCTGTCATTCCATGTTTTCACGTATATTTATACTGTCATATTGGTTGTCTAACTATTAGGTGTACAGTGAAACATTTCTCCTGGAGGAAAGAACTATTATTTCTTACAGTTCCAACCTCCATTTACTTTTGTAAGTGACTGTATCAATCTTTAATTATTAACTCCAACGATACGATGACAGTGAGGTGCGAAGTAACTGGAAGATTTAAGTAAAGTGTAGGTAATTGCTTGATTTCAATTCATAGAACTGTTTCCGTTAAATGTTTTCCTTATGTGTTTGTGTCAATCTCTAGGGAACAGACCTAAAAATAAAATCTTCTATATGTCACATTGATTCTTTCGTTCTCGCTTTAAGAATGACTTGTCCAAGATCTATTGAGCTGTAACCGGAAGAGTCACAGCTCGTACCAAAATGTTCTCTGTGCAAAGCGAGGTCTGAGTGAAATTTCAATAATAAACGTTTAACATTTAGAATTTATCCTTAAAGTCTCATTGAAACAGACGAATATACTGTAATTAACTCTACAAAGTAAAAGGGTATGTAAGACAAATCTGGGTAATTCATGGATAAATAAGTAGGATATTTTATAAGTAGTTAGCCAAGAGAACAGACTAACGAGCTCTCACGTCCATGGCCTTGTCTCCGTCTGTTCCTTATTCCTAAGTTTTTCATCCCGCATGTTGAGTTCTCCCCTCTCCTGTTTGCGAACTAAAGTAATTTTTATGCTTGGTGGTGGATTCACAATGGCGGCCGAGGAGGGAAAGGCACAAATTGAGAAGAGAATTGAAATTAAAGATCTGAAGCATAAACTCTTCTCTCTCTCTCTCTGATATACACAAGGTTCTTCAAACACTTGAGATAGAACTGCAGAATTTCCCTAATTTTTTATTTTCTTTCTTTCTTTCTTTTTTTTTTTTTTTTTTGAACCTCAAGGGAAATCTGTCACAAGATTCATTTTACGTATTTCCCACTTTTTGTAAAAGAGAAAAGTTCCAGACGACAGTAGATTTAATACTACAGTTCTCTTAATAGAAATTATACAATTCTCAATACTTTGCATTTCTCATACAATTAAAAGCTGCTTTTATATAGGTATGCCTAGCGGCAGAATTCAGTTATATTGTAATCTCGCTCACCAACACTTTATATTTCTGCCATAACCATTTTTTTAATTATTTTTTTAATACGTTTTAAACGCAAACTTTCAAGTATAACTATAGGGTCCGGCAGAAAAACTTGACAGTTTTTCAAATCGTATTACAGGATTGTAATTTGAAGCAAATCATTTCTTTTACTTACAAGGAATTAATTGCTATTTATGAATTATAATGGTAAAAATGGATGGAAAAATGTCTACGTTTTGAAGAAGTACTACAATGACCTCAGAGTTTGATGGACGACTAAGAGCATCAAAAAAGCTACGCTCTGTTCCCATCTAATGCATAACTGATGGCCATGTTCCTTTGTCAAAGATTCAACTCAATATCTAGACTCTAGAGGTCAGGACAGCTGTTTGAATCAGGTGCGACAACAGCTAAACCTGAAAGCAGTTAGTTATCACTTAGCACTTGCTAAAAGCTGTTTGTTTCGCTTCAAAAGCAAACGTTTCCCTGCTTTCCTTGTCTGCTTCTCACATTAGCTTATTATATGATTATAAGTTGAAATTTAAAGAACTATGAAATGAAAAGTAAACTAAAGATATGCCTCAAAATGAATCGTTTTTAGTTTAAAATATGCATTAATAATAATACTGTGATAATGTCTTTATTAGTATAATTTATAAATGGGCTTTACAGTAGAGAATTCATAACTTTGTGCAAAACCAGATGGCACCGCTGTGCATAATTCGGAACAATGGACCTGTTAACTCAATTAAATAGTAATTAGTAATTTCTACATGAAATAATGTTCTATATTATTCATCATTTAATGTTTTATATTCTTCAATAAACATTATTTATGCTTTATTCTCAGAGGCGACGTTAGATTTTTTATCACCCGAAGAAAGAATTCTGTTCGGCGCCCATGCACACATAAATCTCTCTCAATGTTTTTTTATGTTAATAGCAAGAACATCTAACGGTGGAATGCAACTTAAGGGAGCAAAATACAAATAAGACTATAAATGGCATCACCCACCAACCCCTCTCACTGAATAGCCAGCCGCATTGTTTTACCTGAACTACCCTTCTACTTTCGGCATCAGAAATGGATTTTATCTGTGTTGCACGGGAGTGTGGTATCATAGGAGTCATATGTGGGTATATATATACCACTCCGTATTCATATCAAGTGTATATTATCCAACTCAACGTCTGCTATCAAGAAATGATTCTCTCTGGTATTTATCCCCCATGTTAAAAGTATCCCATGAGGAAAATATTGGTGGGCCAACGCCGGGCTTTTGGTGGCAAAAATCAGCTCCAACGTAGGCATCAGTAGACGGGCCAATGACCGGATGTTACACAAAATCCGACGTCAAACCGCCAAATCCCCAACTACCACCCATCGAATCTCCCAACCAAAACAGCATCTTTCTCAATTGGAAATGTTACCCTGTTGACGAAGGGTTATTAAATTACTAGTGAACCTATTTGGACTTCGTTCATTTTTCATGTTGATATATAAATTACATTTGTAAATTTTCCAACTGTCTGCATTGGGATTAGAACATGGAAACATATGATTTATACCTAGCCATTCTAACCACTGGACTGTGGAGACATCTTCATAGTGGCTAATATTTTTGTATTCCTTTTATGTTACGAAGACTGCTTCTGAAGTAAAGGCTTGCATTCGGTGCTGGGATGGTTGATTGGAGCAGTATTTCTTTCAGGGAAAATGTTTTGGGGAGTATTTTAAGTCCCACTGAGGCTTCTATTTTCAGCTGAATATGTACCACAAGCGAAACTTTTACTTATTGTGAGTATCATAGGCTAAAATTTTACAATTGTAAATTTCCAATGTTTCTTGTTCACTCTTCTACGCAGATTTTAATTCTAGTTGAACAGTGAATGAACTCGTGTTACAATATTTGTTGTTTTGAATTGCGCAGGTGACTGACTCAATCTGTCACCTGAGATAACCCCCGGGCACTCCTTTGAAAGAAACACTGGTATTAGAAATCTAAAGACTGCTTCGTTGATTTTCCTCTCTTATCCTAGCCCATCTAGTAATTGGCAAAATTGCTGATAGATAGCAGTGTGGTAAGCTGGCATTACGGGTCTGCGTTGGAAAATGAGCGGGGTTTAATAGTCTGTCCTCCTACTGCATGCTGCCATGATGCCGTCCATTTGGGTATCGCCTGTGAACAAACGATGATGCATTTGCAATATTCCATACGTTCGTCCGTGCAGCTACCTTAAATCCATACATTCGTCCAAAGTCTTTTTTCCGCTCATTTGCCGATTTCGTGGGAGATATTGTCCAGCCACCTTGCACCCATCTCTTTGACGGTAGCAGCCAGAAATCTGGACGTCGGCCCACCAGAATGAGGCGCCATTTTGTTAATGCGGTAAATAATTTTATCACTATGGCCAACTAATATCCCTTGGAAGGTATTGCATGAATAGCAGAGAAGCTATATTAATCCCTGTTGTTAATACAATAAGATAATTAATTACAGTTAAGTTAAACCATTTTTCCATAGAAGGAATTTCTGTACGGTGTATTCGCACCAAACTTGGAACGAATGTTCTTGAGCATCCCAGAAAAGCGACTGTTAAGGTTTCCAGATCCCCAACCAAATCTAGTTGTCAGTATTGCAGCCATATGATAAAATAATATATCACAATAGTTTCTATATTGTTTAACGGATATGCACCAAAGTTTGGAAGATTATTCTTCTACACAATACAAACATTACGGTAGGAAACAGTACTCCTGCATGTACTCCAGTTGTCAGTGTTGCCGAACTTAATTCTAAATTGAGTTTTTCAAAGCTTCTGCAAAATCTTCTACACCGTTCCACGTATCTCCCTCAAACTGGCATGAATACTCTTCGACACCCTAGGAAAGCAACTAGGTGACGGTTCCCACATACTAAAACATCAAATATGTCAGTGTTGTCAGGTCAGCGGTTGTTTCTTTCACTCTTTTGCAGTCTACTGTTATTTGTTTCCACTTATCTTCTATATAAAATTCAATATCAGGGTGTCTGTGTGCGTTATTTGTTTGAACGCTATACAGTAATACATCCCTTCAAGGACTCGAACGAAATTTGGCATATATATTCATAGGACCTAGAAGGATTGATTACAGCATTTTAAGGTTGACACCCCCCGAAGAGGGGAGAAACGGAGGTGTCGGTTCAATCAATTAATAAACCATGATTGTCAGATATATCCCTATATGCTGAGCAACCCATACCACAATGCAGTTTGCCGGGTTGACTACCTTCAAGTGGACAAATATGAAAATCCTTCCTTTCA
>JAGDQP010020618.1:0-26114 GCA_022664845.1 Lepisma saccharinum | reverse complement strand
AAAGGGATTGAATATCATTGTCCGATTGGTTGCTAGGGATGACGTATATCTTTATTCACACGGGAAGTTGTTTAATTCATAGTCATTTCGTCCTACTTCTGCTTCTGAAATATTCTGAAACCCCAACTTCCTTTGAGGAATCCCTTGCGCGCCCATTGCGGAATTTTGAAGCATGCATTTTCAGATAGTCTTTGACGGTACCATGCCGCATAAGCTGTACTGCTCGTGGTGTTACAAATATGAAACTCCAAAGGTTATTTTCCCACGCTTTCGGCAGCCTGTTTATCCGAAACTATGCAGATTTCGGAAATTGTCAGAGGAACTTTCGTCTTGTTTTGATGTAAGGAATCACCTCTAGAAGTTTGTCGGGGTAATTTTAAAACACGCTGTGTATACAATTATATAAAATGTTTGTTTGTTAATAGTGCGTATGGAGCCAGATTTCGCAGGCGCATGTATGAAATTGCATTTAAGCATAAGCTTTTATACAGGTCGATGGAAACCCTGTAAGAAAAGTATCTGGCAACGCTGTTGTATTGTCTGTGTTCACTAGGTCTTGGCGAGTTCATGAACTTGCACGATAACCAGCGGCAAGTTCTTATTCAGTGTAGAGAAAAAAGGCTTTCCTGTTTCGGATGTTGAGATCATTGGCATCTTTTCTGCGGAAAACGAGAAGTAAAATAAGAGTTGTTGTTCAAAGATATAATCATCTTCAAAGTACAGTATATACAGTACATGCTTTATATTTTAATAAGCAGGGTTTAACCAGGATTGTTTAAATGTTGGTAATATTTCAAATTCCGTACTTTGTAATTTTATATTGTTCAAAGGCTAGTTCAGTGACAAACTCCAAATTCCTAGAATTGTTCTATCATTAGCCACTTCCCAATTATTTTCGAAATTCTTGGGAATACTAATCGTGAGCGAACAAGTGTTTGAATATGTCGAAAGAATTAGGTTCAGTTGTTGCATGACATGACAAGCACAGGTTTCCTTGAGTTTCTGTTCACATCTTGTGTTAGGGTATTTGCTGCGGGAGGTTCGTCTTCAGGGCCATGTGTTTCCCCATTCAGATTGATTGTGCACTCCCAAAACCAAAGTTGCATAAAGGGTTGTTAAGGTAGTGTTTCTGTGGTATATGTGAATGAAAATATTTTCCGATTTCCTTTGGAGTTAATGCTGTTATTGGGATGTGTTTTTTTTTGGGGGGGGCACTTCAATATTATTTATGAATACTAATAGATAGAAGTTGGTTTGATCATCCTAGTCTGGAGACATCTAATCACGAAATTTCTTTCTCGAGAAGAGAATCTAACGGTGTCAAGAAAGTTAAACATACGCGTCACATAGAAGAAAAGGTGTCAGCTAGTTTTAAGTCTCTCCCTCTTTTTTTAACTGAAAATTTTAAGAAATTTTATGATAGACGTAATAAATGTTGAACTTAATTTGCTCGGAAAATTGTGACTGCTCAGACCTGCTATAACAGCGTAATTTGTAGGCAATCAAGTTTCTTAGCTAAATGTTAATTAGGTATTATAGGACAGACCAATGTTTTGGTAATTTCTTCGTGCAAAACTAAAATTGTCCAAATATTGAAATAAAAACTACCGTTTTATTAAAATATGTATATGTGTGTATGCAGTCATCCGTTCGGAGAAAAATATCTACGAATTACCGAACGCGTGTGATATTTTCATATATATTTTAAATAGATGCAGTTTTTTGTTGTTGAACCGTATGTAGGATTAACAGGGAATCTTTCCAGTCTAGCTAGTATCGAAAGTCTCTGACTTCGAACGGGGAAGAGCCGTAATTTCGACAGGACTTTTTTTTGTCCTAGCTTTTCTCAGTTGCACCTGATAAATGCCGGGATAGTACCTAGAATGGAGGGCAATGGCCTTAGGTATAGTTCGCGAAGACTCAGCTAAATAAATGTACACATGAAAAGTGCTATTTTTCGTCTGGCATTGCATTTGTTATTAAGTCATGTAGGCAGTCAGTGCATATGCTCATGACTGTGTCCGTCCTGGCCCTGATCTTTACTAGTGCAGAAATTTTTCTGGCCGGAATTAACATTGGTGCAGCCTCCCAAAGTAGCTTCAGGAATTAAACCACATAATACTCTGCTCCATTGGTTCTGTATAAATCGCATCAATGTTACGCTTCATCTTATTTGTTTTTTCATCTTCGGTAGCTCTGTAATGTAATTATCACGCGTGGCTACGTTCGTAAGAATAAATCCTCTTAAGTCAATTTGAGAAATTGGGGACAACAGGGTCGGAACGAAGTTTCGTTACAAGCATTTTAATCTGTGATTACGCTTCGGAGTAGAAATGAAATCGTTCTTAAATGTACACGAGTAATTCGAACAGTTATTCTTTTTTTGCTCTGTAGTGCTTTCATGCTATAGCACTGTAACTTCAGTTGGAAATCACAGTGAAAGATTTATGATAACTGATTTCAGGGATTATTTTGTCAGGATAACATGCTCACTCTTTAGGAGTAAATTAGGAGAATTTGGCTCAGTGTGATATCTGTTAACACAGAAATTTAAAAGTCCGTATTTGACTCCGAAAAGATATGCACTAGTACCGAATTTATCTATTGAATAATTAAATGCATACTTGACTTTTAATTATGGCTTAAGTTTAAAATCACGCTTCGCTATTGAAGGAAAACATGATCCTCAGGATGTCATAAAATATCACGTTTTGGATGTTAATTTTTTTTACAAAATTATGTGTAAGATTCCGTTGCTGTAGCACCCGAAGGGTCCAGCCCAAAGCTCTATATATTCATCAGATGTTCTGACGTAGATTCATATAATTTTTTTGGAGATATTACGCAAGTTTTTTTGTTGGCGTGCTTCGAATGATGATGGAAAACTAGTGGCTATGTAAATACTTTGTCTAGACCCAATTTATTTACACTGGCTTGTTTATAATTACGAATCTAAACCTTCATGATTGAAAGTCTGCTTGTGTTCAAAAATTGTTTTATCAGTCGTTAAATGACAAAACTTGAAATAGTCGAAGCAAATCAGCCGTACTCATAGGAAATCATACTCAGAAAGACTTTCAACTGAACGACCAAGGTCAAAATCAACGTCATACGAAATAAAGAATTACAGCGTTCTTTACAAATGATTCACGTACAGTAATTACATCGTAATGGTTGAAGTGAATAATTCATTGTCGTATTTTTCATGTGACTCGAGTATGACAAATGTTACACTGCTAAATGCGTAATATTTGTTTGTGTGTAATAAACCTCGAGTATCCTATCCGTACAAGCTATATAATACTGAATTAGTTTTGTGCCATATGTATATATGACTAGCTGATTTGCCCGCCCGTTGGTGAAGGGTGAGTAAAGTATGTTGTTATCCCCCATACTGATGGGGCTGAACTTGGACTTAAACGGCATTGGAAATGTTACTATTCATCTCAGTGATCCCGAAAACTATGGATTCGACACAAACACCAATCGTTTTCTGTTATTTTTACGTCACCCCTTCCCCACCCCTCCCTAGGGGTGTATTACCTATGATAGTTGTTAATGAATTGATTGTCGTGCCAAATTTGACCACGTAAAGGTAGTCAACCCGCCGAACAACATTGTAGTGTGGGTTGCCGCGAGCTTTTCTTTTAAATTTTCCATTGTCATTACCACCGCCATTGGAATTCAGTGGACAGTTATATCGTCGATTATCTCTGAAGGTAATAATTGTAGAATCAAAGTGATATGATAACTTCCCAGTCCGATCCAGTGTGTGATCGTGTGCGAGAAATCTTTCCAATCGGTAATGCACTTTGTGTGATGCTCACGCACACATAGTCACTTTCAATTTTGTACAGAGATATCTACAAGGATTTATTCGTGTTTCAAACTGAATATTGAATTTCTACGTCTGTTATACTTGTGTTTTTTGAGTTAACATAAGGGAGGATCGTCTCGCAACTAATCTCTCTCTTCTGTGTCAGGCGAAGACCCAGGTGGAAAATTTGGAACTAAATCTACAAAAATGTGGGATTTTTTATTATTATTATTATTAAATAAAAGACGTTTTAGATTCACATTACTGAAATTTAAGGTATAAATTCGAAATAATACTAATAATAATTGATTCACGATTCTAGTCGATGTATGCCAAATAGGGACGCGGTTTTTAAAGAACAATATTTTGATGTTAAAAATAAGACTGCTCTTTTTTCCTCGTATTGAAAACCAAGTTGTTCAGGTTTCCTTATATTAAAGTTAAGAGAGGGCTCCTCGCTCCAAACCTCCCATTTTTAACATTTTTCAAAATATTTAAAAAAACTAAGAGTATTATCAAGAATGTAAATTCATAGCGCACTAGAACTTACGAATTACTATGGAATGCAATGGACAGCGATCTCGAGATCGTGTCCATTGACGAGTGATACGTTTTCAAACATTATGACGTCATTATTTAATTGAAGTCTGAGCATTCATCAATCAACAAGATTTCGAGCTGTCCATTGCATTTCATAGTAATTTGTAAGTTCTATTGCGCTATGAATTTATATTTTTGATAGTACTGTTTTTGAAATATTTTGAAAAAATGTTAAAAATGGGGGGACTGAAGCAAGGATCCCTCTTAAACCTTTATATATATAAAAATAAATAGTTCGTGTTCATATTTTCAAATAAAATACGCAGCTGAGCAGTATAGAAATAAAAATACGATAAAGAAGCAAAATGTACCTTTAAGACACCTTATTTCAGACACTGTGTGCTTTCTTTCTATATAATTTTGTAATACCAGGTGTATGATTGGTACAGTTACAGGTAAAGAAAGACTCCACCCATCGTAAGAAGGTAACTGCATCGAGAGGAAGGAAGAATTCTGGCTGGAATAGTTTTCTTTTTAAACACAGCTGTTATATAGATCAAACGATACTCGTTTTTTTAGTAGATTTTATCAGACCAACTCTCCTTAACTATTGTTTAAGGTTTATGGTATTACATATTGTTATCTACCTGCAACATGTCGTGTGTGTATTTCTGTATGCGACTGAGCATTCAGTCGTGACTGAGACGTGGTTTCCTTGTAAACAAAAAGGCGGTGGAGATAGCCAAATGGTACATTTCTGTTGCTTAGCAGCAAATCTAGAACGAATCCTTGGTGTTAATGGCGTGTGACATTGCTGCTGTCAGCGTGTGAAAGCACTGAGATGTAACAAACGTACGTGTGAAAACGTATGCAAATTGCGTTGGAGCTTACATGAAGTTAGCGTATAAAATTGATTCTTTGTAATGTTTACATCGTTTATTTTCCTAGTTAAAAAAGTATTATAAGTGCCAGTTATGTCATTTCTACTCCTGCAAGCATTTGTTTCGGCCTGTTTACTAAGTTTTGTCGTGTATAGTCAAGCATGTCAGTGTCTTCTTTGTTGCAAATTTCGTAATCTTTTCTTTAACACTTATTATATTCATTTTTGAGAAAGTTTCATCATGCGAAAACCGCTGTCTTGGATACGACGTATGGGATAAAATACTCATAAGCCATACATACATAATTTCTGCAAAACTTGAGTGGTGTTACTGGTTAGAGATCGGTAGTAAGAGTTGGAAACACACTGTCATATGTTTACGGTTTAACTAATATTTAAGTGAGTACTAACAATTCATTAAAGTTAAAATCTACGTTCGTTCTACGGTGGTTTTATTTGATCTATATAAACATTACTTCGCCTCATACTGTATTAATACTTGCAAATTGACCTCGGGATGCCTGAAAGGTTAGCGCGTGGTCACGGGTTCAGTTCCCGCCGAGGTCCCGTCCCTTGAAGCTCACCAACTCGTTTAGGACGTTAATAACAATTCAGTCACTCATATTTACAAATTACGAATCACGTACTTGCAGGAAGATATTTTATTCTCCCCTGCTTTACATAGACACTTGTAAATGCTGAATTTTTAAAACACAAGTATGACGTTTCTCCTCAAACAACTTCAGAGACACTGTTTACCTTGGATGGAGAGAAGAAGAAGAGAAAGATCTTTTCTCTTTTCTTTCCTTTACGTGATTCCGCCAGACCCCGGTCCCTGTGGGGGTCATCGAAGTAAAGAAGAATACCCCCCCTCTCTCTCTATCTCTCTCTCACTGAGAACGGAGGAAGGAGAGGAGCTGACCACCCACACAGGAGGAAAGATTAAAGAAGAGCATGTGATTGAAAAAAGAAAAACTAAAAAGAGAGAGAGATGGGGAAAAACAAACGGGAAACACCCACAGGGGGGGGGGGGGGGGGGGGGGGGGGGGAGGGGGATCTTCTGGGGGCCCCCGCTCTCATAACAGCGGGGGATTTCGTCCCTCCCCATTGCTCTTCTTTTACTCTTGGAGAGGGAGGAGAGAAGATTCGAGTGGGACCTAGAGAGAAATTTCTTCCCCTGAGAAAAAACTATGGAGAAAGGGGGCACCCTTTAAGGAGAAGAAGAGAAAAGGGGAGAAGGGAAGTAAGTTCATTTCTTACGTATTTTTCCTCTTCTTTTATTCCCCTTCTTTTCTTCATCTTAGCCCCCTCGTACCCCCACAACCCCTGAATCTAACTTTATACTTTCGTTTCTTTCTTTTGATGCCCAGTTGGGTCCCAGTCCACAGTATCAGTGAAGAATCATATTGAGTCGTGAACGTGAACTATTTTTTTTATTTTTTTTTGTTTATTTAAAACACATTTTAAAACCTGATAGTGTTTAATTGTGCTCTGAATATTAGAGTATTGACAAGAGTTTACAGATTTTCTTCAGTATAGATTTTTTTCATCAGTTTATATTTTACAGTTGCCTTGTTTTATTAAAATTAATTTTCTTTGGATTCTCAAAACTTGACATCTATTTCTTTTATCAGTGTGAAATTATTGACAGAATAATTAAATCGTCTCAGGTGAATGAGTTGTATCTCAAAAGGTGATAAATTATCAAATCTTGCTTATATTTCTTTTACAGATCAGATGGTACGGATTCACCACCACCACACCAAGAAGTCCTTACAGATAAGCAGGATTCGGCACCTGCGACACCAAAGCATGAAGACAGGCCGAAACAGCTTATTAAGTATGGCGAACTTGTAATTTTGGGGTGAGTACTTTCTTTTATTCTTCTGTTATTTAGAGTGCCAAGTCCTAGATAAGTTAATTTGATTAAAGCTATGTATGATGCACAACACAGCCATTGTGTTTTGTTGATAGACTATGAAAGACATTTTGCCGAACTCCCGACGACGTTTTGGAACAAACTGGTTGTATTCCTGAGGCAGAGTTGCCGCACAGTAGTACTCCGCAGTATTGTTTCGGGAAGTTCGTGGATCGAAGAAATCTAGAGATGTTCGTTTTAACCAAAACCACCTCGATTCAACTCTAACTCGGTTACCTCAATGTATCTTGTCATAAGTGACCTGGCTATCAGCCTCGCTCAGTGAGAGAGACTGCCCCCTGTCATGAACACACACTAGTTATGAAGTTTTTCATCCTCTAGATCGAAGATATTTTCACGAAGGCTGGAAAGCGTTTTACGAATACGTGTAAAAGTGTTTATTTTCTCATTTGTCTTAAAATATAGTTACGGACATTCCGTAATTTTTCGATATGTTGAAGCAGTGTAAAAGATGGTATAAAATTAAAATATATCTTTAAGTAGAAGGAATACTTAGATACGCAACCCGCAAGTTTTCGCTTCAAGGACTAAAGCTCATTTACAAGTGACATCAAGATAGAGGAATGGGTGAAGGCGAAAGAAATATTGGAGGTTAAGTCGGCCAGGGCCTATTTGGAAGGTACCATTCCGACTTTAGCCTGGTTTGTTTGACAAACCCTGGGAATCACTTAATGACTTCCCTGGACACAAGCCAAAAAAGCTTGCGATGCTAAACCAATGCTCTACCAACTGAGCCACGACCGCATAAAAGATAGAAGTTTTTTAATCTAGAAAATGGGGTCTTGAATGAATTCTCGCTGTTGCCAAATAGAGAGCAGCAATTGTGCGAGATCAATCGGGTCATAAGTGACGTGCTGTGCATGCAAGTACCGGTAATATGTTGAGAAGCTGTGTGGAATACCCGATCGAAGTGCAGAGAACACAAATTTTATCCCGTGTCAGGTTTCGTACCAAAAAATAAAACGTTTGCGGGAAGATTCCTGTTCTTCTTTCATCTCAGAAAATCTGCTGCTGGAAGTCGTCATTTGCTAGTGGAGGCCTGTGGAGAGCGTGCTCTATCGGAAACAACTTGCTGCGATTAGTTTCGACGCTTCAAAGACAACGATTTTGGCGTGAAGGACAGAGAGCGCCTTGGTCATCCGAATAAAGTTTGATGATCGCGAACTCAAGGCATTACTGGCAGATGAATCATGTCAAACGCATAAATAGTTGTCGGAAACACTACATGTCGATCAGTCAATTGTTACCAAACGTTTAAAAGCAATGGCAATAATCCAGAAAGGCGTAAACTGGGTCCCCGATGAATTGCGGAAGGGAGACACTGCGAAACGGTCAACCATTTGTGAAGTGCTGCTGCAAAGACAAAAACGGGAGTCATTTTTGTATCGAATAGTGACTAAAAAATGGATTCATTACGACAAACCTAAGTGCAGGAAGTCATGGGTGCGTCCCGACGAACCATCAGCCTGAAGGCCAAAACCGGATATTCATGGAAAGAAGTTGATGTGCAATCAGTGGGATCAAGCCGGTGTTGTGCATTTTGAGATGTTGCAACCAGGTGAAGAAACGATCAATGTTAACTATACCGACGTAATTGTTCTCAGTACGCCACAAGAAATGACAGCGCTATTCTGCTCCATGACAACGGTAGACCGCATCTCCAACCTTCCCAAGGACATCTTGGTGGAATTTGGATGGGATATCTCACTCCACCCGCCAAGTTGCCCGGACATTGCTCCGTCAGATTACCATTTGTTTCTTCCGCTACAACATGGCCTTTCTGAGCAGCACTTCTGTTCTTTCGCAGATATCAAAAAATGGCTTGATCACTGGATCGCCTCGAAAGACTGCATTTTTTTTTACGGTAGAATCCATTTGTTACCTTTAAGATGGAAACAGGTTGTAGCTTCCAACGGGCACTACTTTGACCAGAATGCCATTTACCGTTCTGTGGCAGTAAATGTGAGTTTGTGGCAAAAACCGCGAGAATTAATTCAAGCACCCAATACAACGCCTAACTTACGATCAATCGTAAACTTATTAATGATATTATGAGTTCTGCTGTAATACAGACAGTGTATTAATTCGTGTAACTGAGAAACAAACCTGTTAAAACGAAAACTTTCAAGATATTTCTACAGTTGCTCACAAAACCCTGAGATCGAGATATGCTACAATATTTTATAGACAGAAATCACCTTCTAACTTTATTTCTAGGTAATTAATAAAATTAGACAAGAAAAAGTGAGCTTCTGAATTAACATTGGTTTTCACATTGCCGAAACTGAAGGGATTTGTGAGCAACTGCAGAAAATTTCATGGAAATATCTTGAAAATTTTCGCTTTTTTTTTTTTTTTACAGGTTTGTTTCTCAGTTACACGGAAGTCTGTATAATAATATAGCAATAAAAGTTAGTTTCTTTACACCTCTGAATTTTGTTCAGGATAACACAAGCTCATTATGTGCTAGTATGTTTTTGTTCAGTGAATACTAAAGTTCTTTGTACATGCTATGAACATACAATATTCTTGTTTTGACTTTCCAACTCATATGTGTTCTATCCGACATAAGTGCTTGAGGTCATATGGTTTAGCTAACGAAGGCCAACATGGGATGGGGCATGCCCTTTCATAGTGGGTAGAAGTTTTGCGTAGACCATGGTATCATAGTCAACCATAAATACAGAACAGTAAATAATTAGATAGATTAGTAAATTCTAGTACAGCGGAGAATAATGTTTTCTTACCTATATTAATGAACAGTTTGTGTGAAATCGTGATTGTTTTCCAGATCTTAAAGTAAGTTTCGAAACACCTATATGAACTTAATTTATGCTTTATTATTTCTGATCATAGCTAGAACTTACTTTTTTGTTTTTTGCTCAATATCTCGAAGAGAGTTTTATGCTGAGAACTGGTTTCCCAGACACAAGGCTGTAATCGGAAATTGGTCGTAGAACAAGTTTTGCTTGCTGTCAAGTTGTATGGAAGTTTGTGGAAGCAAATACATTGGACCTTCTGTTGTTTTCTTTCACGTTAGTATATGTTTCAAAGTACTCGTTACCTACAGTCGCGACAACTTTGTTTTTTGCGAGCGGTATACTATTATATATACAATACGACTATGCTATCTTCCATGCTCAAAACCTGATAGATGTAATATAATATAGATCTTTAACCGGCCATACACTCCATAGGTCAAACAAGACTGGCAGGATGATACTAACGTTGAAGACAGTGGTAACTTCTCAATTCTTTTCACCGTTACTCGGAAACTGGTTTAGCGTTTCAAACCTTCGGAGCGTAGAGGTACAATAAGGTTGACATTATAGTTTTTACTTTGTACATAATCTTGTACGAAACATGTGTGTATTCTGTTTCAAAACTCCGAGGAAGCAGTTACAAGTTTAAAAATATGAAGTTTCACGTCATTCGTAATTTGTTATTAACCAAGCATTGAAAGTACGATCAACAACGGAACAGTAAGTAATAAAACTGCATATCAAAATAGCCCCCGCGCAAAGAATGTCTGTCTTTAATTTTACTCAGATTTCGTTTATATGAGGGTAAGTCACTAATCAGGTCACAAGCTGATATAATCAAGTCATAACTGGAGATAATAGTAGCGTAGTATGTGTACTATAGGGTTCAGGGGCGTTAAATTTTGTTCGTTGGTGTATTTCTTAGCACTATGAAACTTCGTAATTAAAGATTCTTCAAGAATCTACAATTGATTGCGAACAGGTTAATGTAGTCTTTTTCAAAGTTTCACCACGTTTTTAGAATTGATCAAGGTTGATAATGAGTATATTACTAATCGAAGATATGACGGGCCTTGAAAAGTGAAACTAGAATTCTAGTTTGTTTCCTTTCCCCTCTTTGTGGTGGTTTACACCAATGAATGATACACCAATTTTTTCTTTGATTAATAACGAGGGCATACTTATTGATTGAATTTTTAATTTATTTATAGCCTTTAGTCAATTCTGGCTCAGGCTGTCATTCATTAATATTTTAGAATTACGGGTGGGGCGTGGCAGTACGGCGGAGGTAGCTCCTACTTGTGCATACCTCGGTCGAATTGTACATTTAGGGAGTACAGATTTTTAGATATAGGGTGTGTTATAATGGTGTCTTTCAAACTTCCTCGATGTGTTGACAGTGGACGAAGGCTTGTAGTGAATCCATAGTTATAATAGAGCGAGGAAAAGTAAGAGGAAGGGGAATTTCGAAAATAATCCAGTTTTATTCCAATTTCCCTTACTTTTTATGGATTACGGCCTTGATACCTATTTTTCTTTGGTACATTGCAATTACAGTGGCTTATTCATTTCGATATTAAAATTTTGATCTGTGTAGTCAAGCAAACAAGAAACCAACAGTAATTGCAATTTTCGCTTACTATGTGTTGGGGGGGGGGGGGCATACTTTTTTTTTTGTAAAATCTATGTAATTTTGCCTATTTTACATAAATAAGAAATCGGCGGGTCCAGACCGCCTAAATATGTCCCTGGCGAGAAGTGCTACAACTCGGTAGTGATCCATTCCAGAACGAAAGTGAAGCAGAAGTTACTTCAGTTGACTGAATCATAAAAAACACTTTTTGTACACTTAGACCAATATTCCACGGTGGTTTTCGATATGATCTCATTGACGGTCTCTTTAGTGAAAGGAGTGCACAAATCCCATATACTTTCAGTCTATGGGATCAATGTATTCAACAATCAATAACCCATAACCATTTCCTCACATGTAATCGTGGTGTTGAAAAAGTTGATATACCTGACAGCTTCGTGGTGGTGATTTTTTTTTTTTAATGTGGCTGTCGGCGTCTACCTCTGGGCAGGTGGAGGATGGGGAAGATATCGACCAGGCCCTTATTTGAGGTACTATCTCGATATTCGCTAGATGCAGATTCTGTTAGGAGTAATTCCTCTATATATAAGTTCAAATGAGTGAAGAAGACTGAATAGTTTGCCTTTTTTGCGTATTAATAGCTCTATTGCGCAGGGATTTTCTTTTTTCAAGAGCCCTTCGCGTATTTTTACTATAAAGTTTGCCTTTGTGTTAGTTTACAAAATATGTACACGGGACATCGTAGTACTTGTTACAAAGAAGTAAAACAGTACAGTTATATTACAGGTAATTGTACCACGAAACAGCTGTAGATAAAATGTACAAAGATGTACTTTAGACTGCGATACAGCGAAATAGGAATACTGTATATATAAATGATACGGCATTATTAGTCATAGGTTTAACTTTTTAAGAACATTTTTTAAATGTCGTTGTTTACGGAAGTCAATGCGCCTGTATTAAACTGTCACACAACAGTTACACATGGTTAAGTCGGAAATCCGTTGTTACTGAACAGCTTTTCGTCGTCAATAAAATCTTACCTTGAACAGAACTTTTTCATTTGTTTTGTACAGTACATCCTGTTGACTTTGCATTTTGCTCATGACTCCGGGGACTAAGCGTTGCCTTCGTTCCTCGGACAAAACTTTACTGTTAACACTAAATGTTTCCGATGTTCATTGGTCGATGTAGAAATCAAGGGTAACATGTAAAAATGGATTACTTTCTCACTTTCAAATTCAGGAATGAATTCTCCATTCCTTTGTCTAATCCTTTGTGCTGTCGTACGATTCCCCTAACCAAAATTAACTGTCCTTCAAACAATTAGGTAAAATCAGTTACGAAATGTGCTTTATATGGTATAGAATATGTATAGTAAAGGTTAGTAATACCTTGATAAAATTTCAGAATTTCGTTATATCTTTCTTTTATAGGAAAAACAAATTAATGCAACTCGCTTTAATGATAGTGATAATTATTCACTAAACTACCAAACAATAAAATGATTTTCGGCTGAACGTCAGATGCCTAAAGACCTTAAAATAAATTCAGTTCAGTAAAATAATTTTAAAATATTGATTGTATATACCTAGGTATCCCGAACATTTGACTACCATTACTCATTGACTTATGCCGAACCTGTAAGGAAAGAGCGCGAAATCGTAAAGTTATTCCATGCGTATAGAAAACACAGTACATGCCTACGTAATTTTATATGACCTTCCTTGTTATGGAGGAACCATGTTTTGTAGACCTGTGTATTTTACTTACTTTCATTAATATTTGTGCTTTTCCAACTAATTCTTATATATTTGCTTCTTATTGCTTACGTGTGTTCCTCGATGGAGCCATTACTCATATGCAGGATCTGACCTAAAGATAACAGAACGCTCTGGAACACACACACACACACATAGCAGTACCATTCTAAACTATCACGATGTTACTTAATACCACGATATTACCAACAATCGAGCAGATGTAATGAAAGAAGGACAATTGTAATAATTCTACAAAGATCAGATGTTTGGGTCCAGGGAAACAGAAAATAAGTCGCCCACCCCGTTGTTTACATGTCTCCTGGTCTCTCTTTCTGTGTGCGTGGTTACTGGTTCAAGTCTCGTGGCGAGTCCATTGAACGGAATTGTTCAGTGCCCATACCAAAATCTGTAGATCCCACCTTTAAAAGCATACCAACTCGTTTAAGACATTAATAATAACAATTCATTGCAGGTTTCTTTATTTCAGTGTGTTGTTCTCAGCATTTTGTTTATACCCTTAATAGATAATTTATCAAGCGAGAGTTTTCTTGCCTACTTCGTTTTTATTTTTTGTTAAAATTACCCATAATGTAACTATAAAAGCACTTTGCGAACACTGTACCAAGCATTCTCCCGAAATGTTGCGGAAGAGGGAAATAAATTTCACGTGCATAAGAGAAATTTTACTTGTGTGGAGAGCCAAGAAAAGTTCTTTTTTGTATTTTTTTTTTATTTGCTCCTTGTAAGATAATTGGATATTTTCCCGCACCTGACGTAATGACCAAATGTGGCAAAAGAAAATCCATTAGTTGAGTGCTGCGAATTTTCTTCTTCCGTAGGAATATGTATAATATCCTTTTATATTTGACTTCTTGAGGAGAAAGCGTTCCGCAAGGAAAGTTACACGCAATCATAGCGTTGAGAATTATGCAATATTCTTGCGTGAGGCAATGGAGCCAAGGATGAGTGCACTTGACGATAAAGGGTGGTGGTGGAGAATTTTCTGCATAAGCAGTTTTGTTTTCCAATAATAATAATAATATGAGGAAGAAGAAAAATAAATATTACGCAACTAGTGCTTTTGGTCGTGCTTCACTCGGATTTGGGTTTTCTTCATCTGTTAATAACACTTTCCGGATTAGGCTTTTTGACTGAGCGGGTGTGAGGGTCCATTGTCTTCAAGGGAGGACCCTAGGACTGTTTGGGAGTTAAATTTACTTTAAAAACGTGTAATTATGCCAAGTATGATAATTTTTTTTTAAAATCTGGATTTCGGGAAGCCCTGCACCCGCTCCCCGCTTTCCTCTCTGCGTACGTCCCTGCCAATGAATCCATAGATCTGTTTTAGTTTCGCTTTTCAAGAACTACATTTATGGCTATTTTCTCATCTGTTTTTATTTGTTAGGTGCTGGCATTTGCTTGTGTTATTTTGAACATATCGTCGTGTTTCGAAGATGAGATCGATGGTATATTTGTAGAAGGAAAGGAAGGATAACGACCCTGGCCCTTGTTGAAGGTGACTTAGTGGACAAACCAAGAAAAGAAGTACAATGTGTGTGGCCTTCAGGTTCGAACCAAAAATATTGTGATTACGAAGCATACACCTATAGCTGAATAATCTTGCAGGTACACATTACTGGTTCATTGTACCTGGTTCGTGGACACAATTCGTTAGAAGAATTCCTGTTTCTCTTGAAGGATTTTGAGCAATAGGTATATGCAGCAACTCTTCTAAATCTAGGGGACAACGTATGTTTATCATTTCTCTCGATCCATTCAAGTTAGTTATGTCATCTCTAAATCCGCCTCCCCCCCCCCTTTTATAATAAGATGAGAAATTTGAAGTGTGATATGGAATATATCAAAGTGGGCATAGTGAGGTGTTGACCAGTGTCGTAACAGAATTTAATAAAAAGAGACGTAACCGATTGATTCAACACTTCAAATGAGATTGTAGAATCCACTCTGAGGTGGAAAGGTTCTGTTTGCTTTGACAGAAGGAAAGCATTGTTGTTATTTTGATAGCTGTAACCTCTTTGCGTCATTCGATTATTTCCTTCCGTTTCTCTGTTGATCACTGTCAACTGTTATTCATGATAAAACACTGTATTCTGCATTATTTATAATGCTCTTAGCAATATGTGCAAGGAAAAAAAAAAACGAGTGCATTTCGCAAGACTCAATAATAGATTTATTGTCTACTTTTGCTGTGTTTTCAATCCATTAAATGGACAATGGTATTTATTTTCGTTGTAGTAATCTAACGTGAATGAACGTTTCAGCCGCAAACATTCTCAGTTACAGTCTGTTTTGCTAATTTCAGTTACGTGTTAATATTTGGATTGCGTTAATGGGCAAATAACTATCACAAAGGAATGGCTGGTGAAACAAAACACTTCAGTTCTTGTTATTATGCTACAGTAATTGTTATTAAGTATAAGCAACATATTTGTTAAGTGATAAGCGAAGAAATGACGCAAAAAGGCGTACGCAAGGTAAAAGAGAAAGATGTTTGGCATTTTACTCTTATCTTTATTGTCTGTAGACAATGCGAGGCTTAAATAAGTTACTTCCTTTTTAGATAGAATTATGCTGGTATTCTTCTTACTTCCCAGATGAACAATAAGTTACTAAGGTTAATCATTGCTGAATAGTTGCGTCGAAGTTTCGCGAAGCCAATTGAAGACAGAAGGCAAAATGTGGATCGTCCATTTACTTGATTTTACAGATCAATAATCAGCATTAAGATAAAATGAATTGTATGGGCGGTAACAATCTGCATTACGTGTATCTGCTAATCAAATAAAGAGTTGCTTGTAATAGACAGGCTGTACATATTCTGTTCATGCATAATAGAGTAAAAAGGCTCGTCAAGAGCTAACAGATCTCAGTTTGACCGAAAATGAACCAAGTACGTGTAGTCTTCAGTTAGCAAGTTACACATTTTAATGTTTCTAAGAAACTAACTTGTTACCAAACAATCCCATAGTTTAGTATTAAGTTTGCATTAGTTAGGTTATAGAAGGTGTTTGTGACCGCGTTTCATGCTTTTGCTGAAAATCCGGTTTTCGGTTTTCCTTTCGGGTGTCCAAAACTGCACAACAGAGAAGTCTGTAATTTGAATAGAAATTTATTTAAGCATCAGTTACAGTGAAAGAAAAGTTAAATATTCAGATCTGAACAAAAACCGAAGCTTCGCTAGAATACATTCAGATATCCTTCTGTCTAGGTACTGAAGAATTGACCAGTAGGAGAATTTCATGTTCTTTTAGCGTTCCTTGCAATCACTTGACTCGGTTGTACAGTTTTCTTCTACTGCAGCGTTGGTAGCAAAGAACGTTTACCGTTCATCATACACGAGGGTAGTTTTTTTTTTAATGGTAACATCTGGCATATGTATTTTAAAAAAATGACAACTGCGAATGGTTATAATTTCTCGATGTAATCTTCTGCTGCGATAACGTGTTTCCAAATGTCTGGCAAGCGTTAGTTGCCGTGCAGGACACCACTGTGTGATAATGTTCGAACTCGAACTTCGAAGAGAACGCACACACTACGACAGAAAATGATGCTGAGGACATCAGGGAAGAGTGTCCTTTGTAATGGTCCTTTCATTTTCGGAAACAAATCGTAGTCACATGAACTCATGTGGGATGAAAAAGGGGAATGCTCATCCCTGCTCAAGTACCTCCCAGCAACGTGCTAAGTGTACCCTAGGGATACTAATCCGTTGCTGTACAATATTCAGTCCTGTTTGGGTGATGACTCATGCCCCCTCTTGAAATTCTCTTGACCATCTAGTTACGGTGCGATACGATAAAGCTGACTCACTACAAGCCTCCTACAGTGAGTTTTTCCCTTGAAAGTTGAAACTATATGAATATGCACTCTTCCTGGCACGTAAACTTTATTTAGGACGGTCAACACACACTACCACCACAGCGACTAATTCACTGAGTACTAGTCTGTAACCAACACGTTCACAGAACACTCTAGCATAAAACTAGTTTATCATTTGTCACAGCAACAAGAAACAAACGATTGCCAAGTGTCGTTACTTCAAGAAAAATGGTCCTTGTATATTGATATGTTTACGTAAAGTGAATTAACATGTGGTACCCAGTCCTCATCTTTGATCCTTTTTTTTTTTTTTTCCTTTCTTCGCCCGCTGTTGATTTTTTTTACCTGATATAGTTAATTCGTAATTTCAAAACAATAATCTATATTCCATAGGCAGGCCTACTAAGAAGGAAGAGGCGTTTCTGTGGACACGTAGTAACGTTTTAGTCATACGCCATGTATATACACTATTGCGGAGTTCTTTCTTTAGCTGGCTGCATTCAATACATGTCATTCGTGAGTGATGGGCAAGTTGCGCGGAAAGCACTCTTTGCTGCCATCAATGGAAGGCGCCTAAGGAGGTAACCGCGCTCACCAACACAGAAGAGAGAGAGAGGGAGGGGAAAATGGAATCTTTGTAACTATATGCCGAAGTTTCTTCCCTTCATCCCACCGAATCCCGCGACAATAAGACTTCAGTCATTGTTGGCTACAGGAATTAGGAAATATACTACGTACCGGCTTGAGTGCAAATACTTGCTAGCTCATTTCAGGGAGGGGGGGGGCCGGGTGGGCGGAACTAACCCGCAAAACCAGTACGTTTGCTATATCCTGGCAGTCATCGATCTGTCTGCAATTTGGTGCATGTTTTTTTTATCGGAACCTTGCAGCGACAAGGATGGGCCACTACGAAAACACTAACATGAGATTGCAGACAATTCTTTGATTCGTGGAAGAAAATAATCCCTGGGCGTTAGCCTCGTCTGTCACTGATCCCCTCCATTGCCTCTTGCTGTTTTCTCTGTTCGTTGTGCCAGTTGAACACGAAAACATGAAAGTTTCAACATTATATCAACTTTTATTTGGTTAATTCTTGCCAGAAAAGAACAAAGAGAAATTACTCTTTCGGAAGGCAGGCATTGGACTGTAGATGCCAATTGAGTTTACAGCAGTGTTGATACCTACGTTGTGTCATAGTGGAGAGAAATCGTGTAAACAGTGGTCCGTAACGTGAAAGACTAAACTGCAAATGTCATACACAGTAATTCATCATCGTAAAATGTAATTTATTTTTAAAATTGTCAATATAACGTAGATTTGTTTATAGTTCCTTAGGTATGCAAATTATGTCAGACTCTTTTGAAATAGCCCCAGTTAAGCCTATTACGCTGTGTTTTGTTATCTTTTCAGTTTGATGATGAAAAGTAGCTGTAGAGATTGTTGCGTTAGTAGCATTTGTAATAGCGATATTGTGAAATTTCATTAACAGGAAAATCAAAGTCTTCGTGGGAGAGTTCTTCAATTGTGCTGCGAAAAACACAGGAACTTTTCCTCTGACGTTCAGTATATGTCTTTGCCTTCTGTTTTTGTCATAAAATTACATCAGTGAAAACCGTGCGTGATGAACATTTCTATTTCCCATTCTTATAACGTATGATTGGGATCTTAGCTCGTATGTAACATTTCCAGTGTCGTCATTTTTCTTTGTAGTATTTACCTTTTAGTAATTGATCCGTATTTAAATTGTTTCCATTGAGACGGGGAAAGATGTGTTTTTTTCATTGTGGAACGTGTTATAGTAATCTGATTGCTTTTATTGTGTGTTCTTTATTAAATGGAATTATACAGAATTATTTAGCAAAAATGTGATGATAAGTGTATATATATAAACTTCGACTCTTGCATTTAAAATCTCAACTCAAACATGCCCCAGCGAGGATTCGAACCTGGAACCAAAGGGTAGTATCTCAAACCACATGACCAATGACGTATCTGCAATATGCTCAAGAATCATATTTTTGTAATGTGTGCACATATTTCTAAACTTGAACTGTATATAAACATTTTTCGCGTGCGAGATAAAAAGCCCACATACGCGTAATGCAAGAATAAAATTGGCGTTATTCCATGATCATTAGTACTGAAAAGAAAAGGTAGTACTCCTATTGATATGTCTTTTGCACTGAAATTGTTTCTAGAACATTCCCATACATCATAACTAGACTATACTAAATTATTCCAAGTTTAAAATTCCTTCCAACATTATAAATAACACAAGTTGTCATTGAGCCTTTTTCACTTAAGTTTAATATAGATAACTCGTTAATTGAATCTGTTGAACTAAGCGAGAAGGTATCTATCTGGCAAGACCTCATGACCAAATTACTTGTGCGACTGTGGATATTCGGTAGCGTATTTTTGTCTGTTGTCATTTGGTCATCCTATTGTTGAACGAATAGTGGCAGTAGAAACTAATTTAATGTTTTGACTTAATAATGTGGCTACGCCGTGTTGAACCGTGTTGTGCATATCAGACTTATCCACGAAAGCGGTCAGCGAGTTCAAAGGCTGGATTGTGGTGGTAAAACAGATTGGACGTACACTGGCTGACATCATAAGAGGTGCAAATATCCAAGAGAAGTATATAAAGAATACATCAAATCTTCGTTACAGAAGGGAAAAGACTTGCATCTATCTCCTGAGGACATCGACCAAAGCTCCTCGCCGGCTGTGATCCACTTAATTTAAAGTTTCTGGTAAAGGCAAATCGTGAAAGCAGATGAATGACTACGTTACCGATCACGAAGGTGTTAAGCAGCTGAACTAAACGGTTTCCAAATGTTAGTGCTACGATAACATACGTACTCTTATTTTATGCACGAAGCCATACGTATCTGGCAGATCCGAAACTACGCTGCTAGTAGGGCAAACTGAATCGTTGATGAGACCTGGAGGTGTTTGATACATGTGGTGTGGATGGAATATCTTGATGCTGTTACCGAGCCTTCCGTGGAGGAATCTTGTCCGGACACACATCACTGCAGATTTGTCCATTTGTTTGAACGCAACAGAGATCTTTGAACATCTGGAATGGCTCTTTAGAAGCTCCGATCTTAATCTGAAACGAGCTTGCTTCAGACATTCGAACGATTACGAAGAAATCTGACCAAAACAAAACAAACAAACAAAAAAAAAAAGCTGAAGTGTTTAGGCTAATATAAGCACACTTTTTGTAAGCCGATACCCCATAGATATGTATACGGAATTTTCATAGTAATATCAATTCATCACTTCATTCTTATAGTATTTGACTTCCGATTTACGAACAATATTGCATCGCGTATGACATTCTTAAATGGATCCACAGCCGCACAGAATTCCGCAAATTGTAAGACATTCAGTGAAACAGTGTTTCGACAGGTGGATATAATATACAGCAGGCATTGATATTTCTTTTAAATTAGGGTTGAAGTTTTTGTGTTTGTGGTTTCTGTATTGCGCACTCGATTCAACGAATACCCGTTACATATGCGTAATACAAAGCAACAGGACGCGTTACATATGCGTAATACAAAGCAACAGGAAATGACTGGTCTGAAATTAGCAGTAGAAAACTAGGTACATATCCATGCCTCATTTCCCTCTAAACGTTAACAATGAGCAGTGAACATTTGTATTTTCCTGCTTCTCTTCTGGATCAGTATGGAGAAATGTTGAGATCGCAGGTCTAAAATTCCTTGCTGCTATTGTCTGTATTTCGCCTGTTCCCAAGACTAGGTTATTATACTGAATAGAACCGAGAACTGCTTTACTTCGCTGCCCGTGAATCGAACCTTAGGCATTCTCAGTCTTATGTACTAATGATGAACATGTCTACCATTATGTACGTCTGAAGGAAAATTTCTTCTGATCACCGTTTATCAGTGTGTTCTTTGTAGGGAGACGAAGGATAAGTATTCCCTGGATATATTTACAAGTAAGGAGGAAAACTCCCCCCCCCCACCTTTTTTTACATACATTTTCTGTGCGACTGTCGGTTGATTTGATTGATTGAGCTTTTTATGTATGGCCTTTAGGCATAAATAATAATATGTACAACAACGTCAAAGAGCATAGATTGGCATACACTGTATAGATTCTGAGACACTATTCTTTGATAATCGGAAAGAAGCATAATTCCGTGACGTTGTCACAGGAGCATTCATTCAAACAAGTAGTAACTAAGGGCAGTTGATATGGCCACCGATTAAGTTTTTTTTAGCACCTTATCCAGATAACGCCCTTCTGCTATAGATCTCAACCCTGATATTGTTCATTGTTAATTATAGAGGCTTGATTTATATGGTATTAGAAGTTTATTACACAACCATTTTAGGGAAGGAATTTTGATTATTAATAATATTTGAATTACAACACAACAACTACACTGCAGTAGTCTATTTTAGTTGACTAATGCATAAAATAGACTCAGAAGTGAGTGGAAGTCAAAGAATTGGAAGCACCGAACTTTTTTAAATAATAATAATAATTAAGGAACTCAGTTAGCAGAATAACTTACTTAAAGCTTGTACTTGGTAAACTTTTAAGTTTATCGTCGAATAGAGCGCTCACCTGTGGTTCTTGGGGTCGTTGGTTCAAACCCTGATCGTGACATGTGGGCTTTGCTGTGGACAACACCGTGTGCGTGGGTTTTCTCGGGGTTCTCCCGTTTCCTCTCACTTTGTTCAGTCCACCAATAATTCAATTCCATCATCCATCCGGCCTGAGCGAAAGTTACCTAAAGACCCTAAAAATTAAACTCAAATTCAAACTAAATCGGGGACATCCAAAGAAAATTTAGAGAAGTCTGTAAGGTTCGATCGTGCAGTGATGTTAAACACGTGTAAAATAGTTCATCCAACAATTTATTTATATACAAGGAGAGTGCCAATTAGATATATGTTAAAGGTTATTAACTCTTCTCGTAACAGCGTATCCCAGATTTAAAATTCTATTACATTCAAACATTAGCACTATAGTACTCGTCCTTATGCTTTCTTGTTGTATGATCATTTCAATTGTACCCAAGACGGTACAACGCTTTATATTGGTAGTAGCATGCATGTTTGTGTTGAGATTTCTTCCCACGTAGTCAGTCATGCATTAAGGGTAAAACAGCAGCATCATTATTCCAGCTTGAGAAAACGCGGCAGTGGGTAAGGTTCGTTGGAAGCTGATACAGCAATTTTGAGTTTGCATCGTGTGTTATGAACGCAATCCGAGTAAAACGTGCGTGAATTTTCAATTTGTTGCTGCCTAATTGTGTTAATTCGTGCCAATTGTTTATCAGTGGCTTTCAGTGTTGCAAAAATTTAAAGCAAATGTTGTAAGGGTCAACGTCTGCTTATTCGAGGGCGACTTTGATGGTGTAAACCAGGAATCACGTCTAAGAAATTTTCCAGTGCACCAAACCTTGAATTTAAAAAAAAAAAAAAAAAAAAAAAGGCTCTTCGGGTGATTGACTTTTCCCTTCGGAGTGGTGTAGTCGTATTTAATGTTCTAAATAGTACAGAATTCTAGCTATATATATATATATATATATATTATAAACAGATCAGATACAGACACGTAATTACATGATCTCTAAGTTTGTATCAGCAGGTTATCAGTATATATGCAGCACCCTTTGCCAAGCGCAGAAATCAATGCAATAGTCAGGTTCTTTCTAAAGACGTTTCCTTGTTGACTGTTTGAATATGTGTTGTTCACATCCTGTACATTTACAGAAAGTGGAGGGACAAAAACTAACTAGTCTTTAATATACTCCCATCCTTTCCCCAAAAGTTGCAGGGTGTTTGATCCGGACTTACCGGTGGCCAAAGTATGAGTGTCACGTTGTCTTTGTGGCAAATCTAACGTTGCCGAAGATTTTCATCCTAATTCTCTTTCCCCTTTACACAGACATTTAGATTTGATTTGAATTTTATTTATGACCTTTAGGCATCTAAGGCTCAGGTGGGATAGGGGAAGGGAAAGGATTTGGGATGGTGTCGTCCAGGGTGTATGTTGAAGGTGCCATCCCTGCATTTTCCTGGTGTGACTGAGGAAAAAAACCCTGGAAAAACCCTATTCAGGATGGTCGGCCTCTGGGATCGAACGCCAACGTTCTACTACTGAGCTACCACGGCTCAGTTAACACACATCTCGTGCAGTGACTTTTTTGTACTCTCGTCTTCTTGGTGGTGGTTTGCCGTGAGTGGAGTTGAACCACAGTAACAGTTTAATTTAGCAAAACGCCTTCTTTATAGAGCTAATAGCCATATTGCTAAACTGATCACGTGACACAACAGCTGATAATGCTGACTTCAGATCAACTTCATTGTTAAAATTTTCATTCATAGTCATATTACTACACGCATTGGGTGTCTGTATAATTAACGGCTTTTGTTTTATTCCATGTTGAAAGTTACTTTATATATATTAACCCTATATATTGGTATACAACCATTAATGTAGGATATAACTTGCAGGTGCTTAATTATTTCCAGAAAATTATAATCTTTAAATTGATTCCTAATCTAAAACTACTACACCACTGGAAATGATGTATTATTTTATTTCATATAACTCGTAATTAGTTGGCCAGAAATGATGATATCTTAATGTGTTTCGTTTCTGCTTTATTCTCCGTATATTTTCTGCCTTGAAACCGTTGTTCACAGCTTCTGCAAGACTGCAGTGTACCATTTTGACAAAGAACTTTACATATTCAAATACATGAACAAAAGGCTATTGTGAAAATAAACAGCTAGTTACGAAACACGTGGATACTAAAAACATACGTACTGATGACCTCAAACACTTTACCATCTATGAATCATAATCTTCCGCCCTTAGTTAACGTTTTCTACTAGTAAGTAGTACAATTAAGGTCAGAGAAGTGTATACTGGTGATGACTATGACTGTTTTTATGATCTAAAAACTAGAAATATGCAAGTTTTATGGTCTAAAATTATCAAATATGACTGAATATATTGCTGTAAAGTTAGGAATTCTGCTTTTTTATGAAGCATTTGACAAACCTGGAAGAAGGGAAAACTATTGTAGATAGAGCATTAAACAGGGTAAACAACTTTTTCCCTTCCTTTGTTTCACAGCAAATTCGTAGTAAATCCCATTATCTCACTTCGCTTAATCGTAATATATTTCTAAGCAAAAGGAAACTGGAAGCAAACAAAATTCCTTTGCATTAATGTCACACAAGCATTATTTTATGAACAATCTCAGGTGAAAAGTTAATAACATGAAATACTACGTTTTGGTCAAAATATGTCATACCTCTAGTGTTTTTTTTTTTCTAAAGCATCGTCGTGTTTACGAAAGTTATAAACTTGTTTTACACTTCCCTTAGACTTCGATAAGAAAGTCCCGGAATATATCAATATATGCCAAGTCACAAAAATTAAGTGATCACCTTATGGGCGAATCCGTAGTACAGGGATGGTGTCGAAAATGTAATGCTGGAATGGGTAACATCCAGACTAGTGAGCAAACTTGATGCCCGTTTGCCATTACATCCACACACGGTATGTGTGTGTTAGGATGACTACGTGCAATGAAAATTTAAATTTGAGTTTTTTAGACCCCTTATAGGTTACTTTTTGTTCTGCTTTGTAGACGACCCTTGGTTATACAGTGCCCATTGTTTTCTCACGCAGTCAAAAGTTAATACAAAAATATTCCCTTTATCACAACTTTCTGAACATTGAAATGTCTTCTGTAAAAATTTTAGTTTTTGTATCTTCTACGTTTTCTTCGACCATACTCTTTTAAGAACACTGTGCTTGATTTTAAGATTGCTTCCTGAAGAACGTAGAAAATATGGTGATTGAAGTGTCAGAAATGGTGTGACGTAAAAGGAATTTAAAGATTTTCTGAAGATATTTGCTCGTTATTGCAACATTGGTAAGGTGTTAAAATTAATATCGCTTATGTCTTTGGCAGAGGAATCAGGGCATCTGCCGATCACCATGTAATGAAGAGGGGTGGGGTGGGGGGCGTCGTTATGTAGAGAGCAAATTCTACTACAGAAAGACGCGGGATTTTGTAACTCTTTAGTGTTCAAAATTATGCAAAGCTGATGTGTAAATTATTTCTATCAATACTTTTTATGGTGATGTAGAAGGAAGTTTCAAAATATCACAGTAAATAGTTTTTTCTGGACTGGCTGAGATTGGGGGAGACAAGGGGTCGATTTTCTGATAGACTAGCAAAGTAATTTTCTGTGTGCCATCAGCCTGTCACAAGATTTTTGCGTGAAATGGTTGAAATTCGTTCTTCACGAGTTGCAGACTGCCCAAGTGGCCAAAATTTGAACTCTTTTTATCTCCCATGTCGCGCGCACTTTGTAGTTCACATTGCTATTTCGTCGTTGTTGTTAGTATTAGTATAGGTCAGCTTGCCATCCATTACACAATATTTTGTTTCGTAATTAGAGATCTGCAGTTTTCATGTAAGTTTTGTGTATTACGAAAGTCATGAATTGTCATGAACAAAGACTAATATAATATTTCAAGAGATCTAACGTTAATTTCGTGTTTCTCTTATTTCCTTTCATTAAAAAACAATGTATGTATTCCTCCCTGTCATTTGTGTCTACGACTTAATCTCGAATATTAAGTAGTCCTATCACTGACAATCGAAAAGTGAGCATCAGGAACTACTGTATTGTTGATGAATTTTTTCTAAGTGTGGCGCTTATGAAAATACAAGAACATTGAAAACACAACTTGGAAATTTTTACTTGGATATTGTAGTTCCTACCTGAAATTTTCTTATATTTAATACGAAATTTCCAGCTATATCGTGCGAACTTATGGGTTAATTTAGTTGCTGATTCGAAGTAAGTTACTTTCTTGCACGATGCAATACAGAAAAGGTTTGTATATGAAGATCAGAACTTCAAGTCGCATTTATATGCAAGAAAGTTTTTCTATAGA
>JAGDQP010020617.1:6961-33000 GCA_022664845.1 Lepisma saccharinum | reverse complement strand
CACGCCATGTTAGTTTAGTTCCAATTTTTAAACCGAAGCGACCAGATGCATGGGCTTTCCATCACCTGTACTTCCTAAGCCCTGTCTACGAAAGGTAGATGTAAAAACTAAATTTAATATAATTTTCGATTTCGTCTATACCGGAGAATATAATATATCATATTAAGAAGAATAAAAACCGATATAAGTGCTATCAGGACTTTTTCGTCATCATTTCGAAATTTTCACCGTGTTAAATTATATATTTTGTTTTGAGATTATTTGTCAAAATGTTTAATATGTTCTAAATTTTAGTATGGGGCCGCTATTGACCGAATTCTTGCATTATAAATATCGGTCCGTTAGGTTTCAATAATCAAATGCCAATTTCTCGTCTCCCGTTTTTCCATATCTATTCGAAATTCCCGGTTAGCCATGTTTGACAGCTACCGCATATTTTCCATACTTGATCAAATTAGCAACATGTCTGCTCGATTATTTTTGCGTACCGCTTTGATGCTAATAGTAAATTTTAAGTTATTCGACATGGTTCGATAATTTTTGGTTTCAACTCCAGCCACTATTCTCCAATGAAAAATCATATTTTATAACAATATTTTGTATTTTCAAAATTTATTCAGAACGTCTTTTATATAACGTAGTAATCGTCTGTAATGACGTCACGAAAATATTAAGGTTAAAGTGATTCTTTAATTACCATACATTTTGGACTAGAACTTCTTTCGTGTAAGTAATACTGTACTCAAACTTTTCCAAATTGTACAACAATATTTCGGAAATAACTTGTGAAAACATCAACGAAATTTGTTAATAATTACAGAAATTATGGACATTTACGTGTGACTACATAACTTTCAGTTCGGCTTAATTCATGTATACCAGTGATTCAAATTTGTTTGTTTTACAATGCAACAGTAATTCTGTTCAGATTCTGATAAAATTATCATAGCCGAAAGCGTGAAATATGTACATTCTAAGCAATAAATTGAAATTCTGAAATTTTTATATTTCTTCGAAAACAATCTTGAGTTTATGTTCAGTGAACGTAGTGTAGAAACCTCTCAGTTAACCAGGTACGATATAAGGCATTAGTTCATAATCCTCGTACAGTGTTTGGTAATATTTAAAATGTGCAGTGAGTTATTTAATGTTTAACTTAATATCTATTGGAAATTAGCTATGAATTGTTACGTGAAGTTGACAGCAATTGATACTCATTATTTCTGTGTTTCGGTAAACCTATCGTTTTAAGTGATGTGATTTTAATTAGTTTAGATCGGTTCATAAATCCGTAGACCAGTGGTAGGATTCTTTCGCCAGCTGAGAAGTGATAACTTGGGAAAGGAACTATATATTGAATTTCTGGTTATTTCTGCGTTGAAATATGAAGTGACTCCAGCATGTGATTTGTGTGAATAATATTATTTGCGTTTTGCGTTATGACACTACGTTTGGACTGAGTTGCGACCGTCATTCGTTGTGTTCGTTCGTCTTTATTTCAGGAATTGCGATTCCAGACTACAGGTGTGGGCCCTACTAAGGTAAAGGTAAGACATGGTCTTTTGCCACCCTGTAGACTTCGAAGTGAGTAAAGACATAGTATGAGTCACATATGAGTCGTTATGCGTATCATCGTTTGAGATTATTTCCCAAGTGAAGATTTGCGTTTTTCCTTCTTAATCTGTCGCTAATCTGAACCAGCTGGTACTTCAGAGTATGAACTGACGATCTAATTAAAAGATTGGAGGTGTCGCCTTACCGGTATTTCCTCCCTCGATCTAAATTAATTTTTTTTACAGTGATCGCAAGGATCTGGAATCCTCTTTCCCAGATATTCTTAAATCTGGAAGGCATTTCTGCGCCGCTCGTCTGGGGTGTAGAAAATGTTTGGAGCTAGAGGTTAAGTTAGATGCGTTGCGTGGGTACTCTAGGCTCCTGGCGACCCTATTTGTCTGTGTGATCCACTTTTGGGATCATTAGGTCTGTTGTTGCCTGTTGCATTGGCACGCGCTCGCAGAGCAGTACTTCAGCAATTTCGAAGACGTTGGAAAATGGCTCGACGAATGGTTTGCCGCAAAAGACAAGCAGTTTTTCGGGCATGGTATGCATCAATTACCTGAAAGATGGGCGAAATGTGTAGAAGCCGATGGCCAATATTTTGAATAAAACAAAATTAATTTCCCTTGAAAGTTACGTATTTTCTTTACCAACAAAAGCGGCACAAAATTATGCATACACCTGGTACCTATCTACTCCTGTGTCGAGACGATTGTCTGTGGCAGACAGCTTATTGTAGAATGAGCGGATGAGGTTTATAATTGTCTCATATATTGCGTCAATTGCGAGATTATTATGGAAGTCAGGGTTTCGTGTGCGTTGTGGTAATTTCGTAATTATTTTGAGGACTCGGTTTTGAAAAATCTTAATCTTTTGTATGTGCATTTTCACTACGAATGCCCATACAGGCAGTGCATATGTTAGAACTGGACACATCAAAGTCTTGTATAAAATTACTTTGCTTTGCAGATTGAGCCTTTCGAATGTGAGTAAGCCTTTTAATTGAACCAGTTCACCACGGACCTTAATAATTTGTTTGGTGATATGCCATTGGAAAGTTAATTTACGGTCAAGAAGTATACCCGAGCGTTTCACCTCGTTTTTCCATGAGATATCTGTGTTGTTGAGATGAATAGGAGCCGGTTTATGAAACCATTTTGTAAATAGATCCGCGTCGCATTTGGTTGCGGTAATTTTAATTTTCCATAATGTGAAGGAGAGCAAGATGGCGCTGTAGGTATATAGATGTTTGTTTGGGTTGTGTAAAGAAGGCGTACACAACAGTGTCGTCAGCACACAAGGCTAGGTTAGTATCAACATGTTTTGGGATATTGTTCACGTAGAATGAGAAAAGAAACGGACCCAGTAGGGAACCTTGGGGAACACCGACTCTTGTTTGCCGTGGAGATGACCTTTGCTCATCAACTTGCACGAAAAACTTTCGTTTTTATAGGTAACTGTCTAATAGGTGGATTAGTTTGTCTGGAAATCGATACTGTATGAGTTTGTATTTAAGCCCAGTGTGCCAGACTCTTTCGGACCCCTTCTCCGCATCATGGAATATTGTGCCTGTGGACCGCTTTTTATTAAAGTTTTCTGTGAAATATTCTACGATTCTAACTAATTGGTGTGTTGTGCTGTGGCGGTTTCTGAAACCGAATTGTTCATCCGACAAAAGTGAATTGCGCGCTGTAAATTTCTGGAGTCTTCTTAAAATGGCTGATGCCGTTAGTTTTGCCAGCGTATTAAGGAGGCTAATTGGTCTGTAATTTTGCGGGATTTTGTGGTCTTTCTTTGGCTTTGGAATATTAATAACTTTCGCTACTTTACATTGAGCAGAAAAGTGAGCGTATTTGATTATGCTGTTGATTACGTTTGTTAACAACTGACTTGCCTCTTCCGCGAGGTGTTTCAAGATTGTGTTTTCTATGGCGCCTGGGCCCAGTGGCTGGTTCGCTCTTAGTTTTGCAATGATTTTGTAGAGTTCTATCTTTTTTTAATTCTATTGACCTTGGACGTGGGAGGTTGGGTCAGGAAGTCTTCTACCTTATTGGTAACAGCGAGGTCTTGGTTAGGCAAGAATGAATTTTCCATCCAGTCAACAAACACATTTGTCTGGTCTTGTGTCGTGTACACCAGTTCCTGGTCACTAAGTAGTGCTGAGGTTGGTGTATACGGCTTGGTCAGGTTCTTAGCCTACTTCCATATGGAATTATCTGAAACTTTAAGTTTGGATATTCTATTTTCTCCCTAGAGTACATTGCTTATATACATCTCGTTTCTCTTTTCCGGCTTCCGCCATAAGAATGTAGTCCTAGTTTAAATCATCGTGCGCGCAGACACGTTTTGACATATTTACATTTGCATTTCTGTTTTTAATTGATATTTCTATTTTGATTATTTTCTTTTCTTAATTTTGGGTACTACGTTTACTTTATTTATTATTGTATCAATACACCATTGTAAATTCTTAAATTACACTATCATATGTAACATTGTGCCGTTACAATAAAACTTATAAATAATTAATTTCCTTAATACCTCTTCAGTAATTTCCACAGTTCATCGACATTTCAACGCATTAAAATTACACTTACCTTGTACAATATTTTTTGAGGAGGCACAGTTTGTCTCTTCGTAGACGGACCCGATCATTTTAGTTACTTCCCTGATATATTGCTTTTATCACATTTTCTTCATCTTGTCCCTTATACTTCACAATAACTGGAAAACCAAGAATACGTGTCGAGTGGCCGTAGCTCATTTCGTAACTTTGTATTATTTGAAATGTTCTGGAATCATCAACTCGGGAGCCGGCTATTTTGACGGTTCTTCCCACTATTTTTTCTATCACACCATGCTAACGACAGGATAGTACTTTGGTAACACGTTTAAATGTAAGAATAAAGCGGGCTGCGGTGGATCAGTGGTAGAGAGCTCACTTCTGGCGAATGGGTTCGTCGGTTCGATCCCAGCTTATGTCATGTTTGCTTTGTAGTGAACAAACACCATGTACGTACGTTTTCTCGGGGTTTTCTCGTTTCCTCCCCCTTTCTTCATTCCACTCATTTATCCCAGGATCATCGATCCGACCTGAGCGAAAGTTTCCTAAAGGCCTTAAAATAAATTCTGAAATCAGAATAAAGCATAATTCTATCTTTAAGTTACTCTACGTTCTGTAATATGTAAATGTGAACCGACAGGTCTAGGTCAGCTCCTCTTGTAACTCTTGGGTTGAAACACCTCCATACCTCAATTTTACACCGTTAAGGCAGTAGAAAACAAGAGAATGCGTCGCAATCGTACTAAAATTCAGCTGTGCACTTAACTATTCAATTATAATTGGCAAAGTTGAAAGGTCACATTCCACTTTACCAGCAAAGCACCCTGCGCTGCAATGCACTGCTTCCATTGCGCTGGAAGCTGTTTTATCACCGCTTCAAGGGATTTTTAAGTGCTTGTCCATTCTCGAACAGCTGCATTGACAGAACTGTTGTCTTCAAAATAGAGTCTGCTCTCGTCATTTCTCAGCATTGCAAACAGATTATAGTAACCGATGCACTAAATCTGGACTATAAGGGGGTATGGCAGTACGTTGCATCTGCGCGTAGCCATCTGGATGCGCATCAATACGTTGATTTTTAATCTTAGATTTAAGGCATTTAGGCAACTTTGGCACAGGGCGGATGGACGCTGATGGGAGGAATTAGTGGAATTAAGAAACTGGGAGGAAACAGGAAAATCCAGAGAAAACGTACGTACACTGGCTTTGTCCACCATAAAGCCCATATGGTATGAGCATAAATCGAACCGACGACCCCTACCACCAGAGGTAAGCGCTCTATCATTGAGTAACCGCATCAATATGTAGATGAGCGATTGATTGATTCGTTACAATGCCGTAGTGAGTTTCTAAGAACGCAATCAACAGATTTTAGTAAGCTGGACTTCGGACAGCAGCTCCGTTCAATGGAGTTTGATAGGAATTGAACCCGTGATCATACGCATAGAAAGCAAGGTCACTCCGAGAGCTTGAACATGCAGTTCTCAGTCAGTTTGCTAGGATCCCAACGAGCATTGACATTAGAATAATCCAGGTTATTTTTCAGTATTATGAATACTACCAACACAGATTTTCACTTACTGAGTGATATCATCATCATATTCAGCCGTTTTCTATCCACTGTTGGATGAAGGCCTCCCCCTTTTCTTTCCACATATCTCGGTCTGCTGATATCCTCATCCATGTAGCTCCTGAAAAACGCTTGATTTCATCTACCCATCTTACATTTGGACGTCGTCTCGGTCGTTTCTTTTCTCTAGGAATCCACTGTAGTACATCTGTCGTCCACCTTCCATCTGTTCGTCTAGCTATGTGACCGGCCCATCTCCACTTCATCTTCTTCGCAGTCTTGATTACATCCTCTACCTTTGTTTGTGCGCGAATCCATTCATTTCTCTTCCTGTCCCTCCTGGTTATTCCTAGCATGCACCTCTCCATTGCTCTTTGTGTGACTCTCAATCTTTGAGTCGTTTGCGCATTCAATGTCCAAGTTTCGCAGCCGTACATCATTACAGGTAAGACACATTGATTATAAACTTTACGCTTCAGACACATTGGAAGTTTGCTTTTGAAAATAAAGTGTAGTCTTCCAAAAGAACTCCACGCCATTTTACATCTTCTATTTATTTCATCAGTCAACTTTGCATTCGATGTTTTAAGCTGGCCTAGGTAAACATACTCATCAACTATGCCTATTGTCTCTCCGTTAATCTTCACTTCCTTCTTTGCAGCATGTTGGTTGTACATTACTTTTGTTTTACTTAAGTTCATTTTAAGGCCTATTTTCGAACTCTCGTTACTCAGTTCTTCCATTCTGGTTTGTAGTTCTTCTGCACTTGAAGCAAACAGGACTATATCATCAGCGAACCGTAAATGATGAAGATATTCGCCATTAATTTTAATTCCAACTTCATCCCAGTTTAAATTCTGGAACACTCTCTCCAGGACCGCACAAAACAGTTTCGGAGAAATTGAATCTCCTTGCCTTACCCCTTTTCCAACTTTAAATTTTTCACTGTCTTGATGCAGCCTAATGACAGAAGTGGCAGTCGAGTAAATGTTTCGCAGTAACTTGATGTATATATGCTTTCTTAATTTTGTTTCTTCCTGATTCACGGCTCACAACTAATTCTTTATTTTCATTCTCTACAATCTGCATATTAAGATGTGTTTCATAGTTGCTTAAGTTGGGAAAATATTAATGGTTTATTTTTGTATTTCGAATATTTTTAGTTATACATGGTTTCTGTATTAAAATTTTTTGATATTAAGACAACTTAAAAGGACCCTCGGAGATGTGAGCTTTCAAAAGAGGGGAGAAGCAGCCCTTAAAGAAGGTCGAGTACACACAGAGAAAAAGATCATGCGGTTGTTGACAGATGTGGGCGTGCGTGGACGACGAATTCTCGAGCGCAGTGACGTAGAAGAGGACAGGTTAGTGACTCACTGACTGAACAACAAAACTGATTTCTATAGGTTTTTTGTTCAATCCGGTACTCTGCAATATTTTTAAAGGGAATTTAGGCTTTGATAATTCTCTCTCTCTCTCTTTATACGAGTGTCATTTAACTCGAACTGGCAACACTGCTACGATTGGAGTGTCGTGTGGGCAGGAGACAAATGAACTAGTGTGTGCCGTGGATGTGTACGAGTCAGTTCAACGCTGCTGCGGTCCCATATTACGGTGTGCGTGGCGAGTAGACAGTGTTAAAGTGATTGTTGTGTGAAATACCGCCCTAACGCAATGTTCACGCGTGCAGAACAGCGTGTGTTTATCAAATTCCAGGTGGCACGAGGGCGAAATGCTAGGACGATTCACAGAGGATTAGTAGAGGCCTGTGGTGAAGCTGCTCTACCGTATCGGACAGTGGCGAGATGGGCTGCAGCATTTCAGGCGGGAGGACAGTCAACAGACAAAATGCACGGTGGAGGGAATATGCGAACGACTACGGACGAAATTCATCTTGCAAGACTTCAAACAAATTGTCAATGTATCCACATATCTTAATACAAATCATATTTTCAGTAATAATCATTTCTACTGAATCGTTTATAAAATTCCAAACTCCATACTTTAACTTTGATATAATCCAATATGTCTAACTTCATTTTTGACTTGAAACAAAGTAAACAATAATTGTAGAAATAAAACAAAATTAAACATTGTTCTATCCACAATCTCATAGACAATTGATTTTAATTTTTGAATCAAAACATTTCTCATTCTTAATATAAAATATTTAATTTTTTAGTATCTGTCAACCTTTAAGGGACGTAAAGTGAATCTTGATCACCTAATATAGAGGTTTCTGCGGAATCTTTCGATAAATTTCGATGACGTTTCTTCAAGTATGTTATGGTTAATATATAGATGTGCTTCTATACATAATGATGTTGAGAAATTTCGTACCAGCAAGTTCCTCAACTACATCAGTTAAGAAGCTGTTATGTATGGCTAATATGAAATTTAGTTGTTGCAGACACTATATAAGTTGTTCTTTAATTAGCAAATTTATTCGGGCAGTTATGTCATGTAATATTTATAGAAGCCTTTTAATCGTTTCATGGACCTAGACGCTGACAGAGAATTAACGAATCAAATTTGAAATTTTTTAGTGGTGTTTGGTGTAGGAGACTTGCAAAGGCTTCCCCCGGCTTCTGTTATAAATGAGTGAAGGCTTCCGATACGAGGACGGACTCGGTTAAAGAAGCTCGTCCTTTTGAGCCTCAGAGTGGATTCACTAAAAGTTGGGGTGATGAATGGAAGAGGAAGAGAGATTGCAGACCTGATGGAAAGAAGAAAGTTAATGATCATGTGCGTTCAAGAGACAAGATGGAAAGGGAATAAGGCAAGGGGTCTAGGAGGCAGCTGCAAGTGCTGTATAGTGGAGCAAATGAACATTCAAGGAATTGTAGGGATTTTTTTTTTAAGAAATCTGAATGATAGTGTAGTAAGTATGAATATAAGGAGCAACAGACTGATGAGTTTCAGTATATGCATGGATGAGACGATAAACGTAGTGTGTGCGTATGGTCCACAAGTCGTCTGCAAGGATGAAGAAAAGATAGAATTCTGGGAGCATTTGTACCATGAACTTCGCAGCGTACCCACAGAGGAAAGAGTTATTGTGGGCAGTAAATTTATTGGACACGTAGGCAGAAGGAGAGAAAGCGTTGAGAGGATTATCGGTGGCTGGGATGTGGGAGTTAGGAAGAAAGAAATAGAAAGAATAGTAGACTTTGCAACGACATTCGATCTCGCAATTTGTAATACATTTTCAGAAGAAAACGAGCGTATTTAACTAACAGAAACAGAGGAAAAAAGTGAAATCAATTTCATCTTGTGCAGAAGACAACATCTTAAAGAAATTAAGAACTGCAAGGTAATAAATGGTGAAAGCATGGTCCCGCTACACAGAGTGGTGAGTGTGAGCTGAGAGTGAGAGTCAGAGAGAACCAAGAAAATCGTTCACAGAAAAGGCTATGGAAAGAATAAATCTACAAGAAGAGGATGGGCAGAAATGGTGAAATGTAAACTGTAGGATCATGATAATGGCCACAGAAAAGACTTTGGAAAGAACTTCTGGAAAGAATCACCCCTGCAGGAAAACAGACGTGATGATGCAGTGAGGCAGTGCAAGAAGATATTTAAGAGAAGAGAGAAACTAAAACTAGATGGGATGCTTCATGCAGAGAAGAAATGTAGCTTCAAAGCGGCTAATAAGGAAGGCAAGGAGGTATTGGCTAAAGCGCAAGACTGAGATGAACTTGAAACTGCAGGTGGAGTGACTCTCCACAGGTTATCGAAAACCATAGACAAGGCAACAAAGGATATTAGGCAAATTAAGGATGATCAAAGATTAGTCCTTACCAATGAAGACAGGCTCAAAGAGAGATGGAAAGTACATTTCGAAATGTTTCTAAATGAAGAAAATCCGAGGAAGGTTTTTATTGACGGACGTTCAAATCTTGACTCAACACAACAAAAAAATAAGAGGAGAAGTAGAGAAAGCATTAAAGAGAAAACTGGAAAAGCGACAGGTCCTCATTGCATTCTAGTAGAAGAGTGGAAGAATTTGGGCTGACGCAAAAAATTCTATGCATGAAGAAAATTCCAACTCGACGTAATGTTATTGTACCAATTTTTAAGGATAAAGTGGGTATACAGTATTGTGGAAACTATAGAGGAATCAAACTAATGTCACATACGATGAAGATTTTGATGAAAATTGTCGAAGAAAAATTACGAGAGGAAACATCAATAGGAAAAGGACAACTTGGATTTATGCCAGGAGAAAGTACAACGGACTCCATTTTTGTACTAAGAGAAACTATGGAAAAGCATCAGGAAAAGCAAAATGGATTACATATGGTCTTTATTGACATGCAAAAGTCTACGACATAGCACCAGGAAGTTTAAGGATGTTTGAGGAAAAAAGGAGTACCAGAGAAATATGTAAGGATAATCCAAGGTTTGTGTACAGCAGCTAGAATACAGGTAAGAAGTAGAGTCAGATTAATACATCCAATCCCTGTTTTTGTTGGATGATACCGGGGTTCAGTCTTAAGCCCGCAAGTCTTCCACGTAGATGTTATAACTCAGAATGTGAGAGATGAAGCACCCCTAGTGTATGATATCTACTGATGATATTATACTATGCAAAATCAATAGGGCAGATTTCAAAGTAAAGTAGAGAGTTTGAAGAAATCTGACAGATGGAGACCTAAAGATTAGTGGAAGAAAGAAAACGGAGTATCTTGAGTTTAGCGATAAAGTCTACATGTTATCCATAAAGTTCAATGATACAGGACAATTTAAAAGTCCCAATACAGCCTGGTAGTTCAAACACACGCACATGAACCATTGTAGTACACAAATATGGTGGGAGTTACGTTTTCGAGTACATGGTCAATCTTGAAATCCACCATATTGGATTTCAAATATAACGTTTTTCAAATGGAAAGTGTGTCATATGACATATCAAGCAACACGAACATATTTGACCTACCTATTACGGTAACGATGTAATTTTCACTGAAAGTATGCCGCTGGATAAATCAAGGGACCCCAAAATACAGTCTTATTTTTCACAAACCAGTTAGGAAATGAAGCATCGTAATACACAAATGTGTACCGGTTGGGATGGACTGCATTTTGGAGTACATGATTAAGGTGGTCTCCCGCCCTCTTGAAATCCACCATATCCGGAGGACATTTTTTCAAGTATCAAGTGGGTTCTGTAATTTATCAAACAACACAAGAATGTTCTCAGAAGTCATTCCAGGTGTCAAATTTGACCTACCTTTTACGGAGTTATGTTCACTAATTAAAGCAATAGGAAACATATTTTTTTACTGTTCCTAATGTATTTTGGTGCGTAGCATGCGAAAATCACACTACAGATATTTTATCACGCAACACGTTTTCATAAAGTTGAAGATAAATATGAACATGAAAATTTATGTAAAGTTTAAATATAGGATGTCATATACTTTCCATAAAACCAACTAATAGGACACAAATGTATGCAAAATGTTTCTAAAAATTGATACTTTATTGATGGATAAATGTCATACCCGATAAGAGCTATTTAGCCTTTTATTTTGGATTTTGTCAGCTGTTAATTTTATAGATCTATTAATGTCGAAACAATCCTTACTTCTGCAAAAGACAAGTACTAAAGCTCATGTTATTGAAGAGTGAAGTAAATTTTTTGCTTGTTTTACGTAACGGGTGTAACAGCATGCAATACATTGAATTAAACTAAGATAATTCATAAGTTACTAAACTCACGACTCAAAATAGAAGCTGAATATGTAGAACTGATAGTTCTACTTCCTTTACACTTTACAAGTTACTGGAAAATCAGGTGCTTGACAAGAAACAAAAAGTGCTAGCTTTTACCAGTAAAGGCAAAACCACAATGCCACCTATGCATGGTTTTAATTAGCAAATTAGACAATTGAATTTAATAGCACACTTTTTTCTTGTTACTATGGGAAATGTACTCTTCAAATTACAACTTCCACGGGAAATTTGATAATTATAGTATAATCCAAATTTTGGACCTCAGGTTCACTTTTACGTGGAATGGCTGTAGTACCGAAATCGTCACTGTGTGTTGTGTTGATTTAACACAAAAAAGTGGTAGTCACACTGGTACACTGAAAGGTGTTGAATTAACACAAGTATTTTTCACTGTGTATTTTACACTTTTTTCATTTTTATATTTGGATCAAAAATGACGTTTGGACGTTCTTTACATAGCTAACAGGATGATTCCCTTTAAATGATAAAGGACATTTGGATTATTTTACGAAATCACAGTTGTTAATAATTTTTACTCCAGATAAGTAGGTAATAAAAACAAGGTTCAAGTTATTAATAATAATTTAATTCTTTGTACAAATATAACAATAACAAATTTCGTAACAAAAATACTATTTACATTAAAATGGAAGAAACAAACACAATGGTCTTTTTCACAATACTCACTCCAAAATTCAAAGCAATGTGAATATAGCTAACACGGTGAATCAATGTTGGCTGCTTACCACAAATCGTGTCCCCCGTGACCACCGCCACCACTTCCATCATGGCCGCCGCCACCGTTTCCACCATGGCCACCACCATTTCCACCATGGCCGCCACCATTTCCACCATGGCCACCACCATTTCCACCATGGTCACCACCATTTCCACCACCGTTTCCACCATGGCTACCACCATTTCCACCATGGCCACCACTACTGCCTCCGCCATGACCACCATGGCCTGCTCCAGCATGGTTGTTTCCTCCGCTGTTGTGAACACTTGCATGGAATCCACTTTTGTCAGCATGATACTTAACAGTTCTTATATTGCCGCCAGGTTCTTTCACATGATATTCTCCTTGTACATGTTTTCCATCACGTGACTCGTGTTGACCATGGTAGTCTCCAGTATGATGATCTGTTACTCCATAGGAAAAATGATATTTTGGATAGCCCTGCAGGGAAGAAAAAATATTGCATTTAGAACTATTCGAATGTAAGTTTTCTGTGTTCCTTGCGTTTCAGATATTTATCTTATATTTATCTCTACTTATAGACAGAATACGTTTTCTTTGAAAATTATCTGTACATTATAGGTGAAAGTTGAGACAAACTTAAATTTTTACTTCAAATTTATACTATATATATGTTTAATATTAAAGGAAATTATACCTCTGTTCAATTTGCTACCAAAAGTCGGTAAAATTGTAATCAGGGAATATCAGAGGAAAATAGAAGGTCTAAAAATTAATTGTTGCTTATTAAATTATTAAAATAAAATTTAAAGGTATTGATTTAATTTTCACAAGAGAATTATGTTGTAATTTTATTCATTTTACCAATGCAAAGTAAATAATAATGTTTCAAGTTACCTACGTTTAACAGTGAGTATATTTGTATAATATAGAACTAAAGTAAACCAACTTCACTTTCAACCGATTTGAAGATACTGTTGTTTTGTAATTGCTGATTTTACACAATGTCGAGTTGTCAAACCACAACACTAGTGACGTGCGAAAATATTGCAAAACTTTTTTTAATTTTGTTCAGATTCTTATGCGTAGGCAAAGCTTTACCTTTCCAATTTTCCATTATTTACTGAAAAACATTTCTTTCACTCTGGTTCTACTGAATCCATTATCTCCTTACCCTCACACAAATATTTGTGGTAAATACAGTGTATGAATATTTACTATAAACATTTTAGTCATAACCGAGGTAAGTATACTCCATAAAATTGATCAGTTTTATCTTAAATTAATTCTAATAAAAATCTTAGCGGAAGTTCTTACACGTTAGAATTGTTTAGACTGTAGAATATTAATAGTTTATTACCTTATATTGAAGGTCAGGTGTGCTACCAAAGAATTAGTGAGTACGATTGTTTCGTCAATAATGGTAAGAATAATAGCATTCTGACAATATTATGGACATGGCTATATAAGTTTCTGTCAGTATCATCTCTTGCTTAATCCAGTTTAAATATACACTCTTAACACGATGCCAAAATATATTAGCTGAAGTTGACAATGATATGATTTAATTGTAACAATAATAATATGTTAAGTAATAAATAATGTGTTAAGTAAGTTAATAATATGTTAAGTACTTACTTTGAGTAATATACTTAAAGTAAGTAATTTAGACTTGAATATTATATAATTTACTTTTAGTATGAGTATCAAATTCCGTAATGTATTATTTTTGAATAGACATTGCACAACATTGGTAGACTTCGTGTATCTCGATTGTCTAATTGATTGTTCTGCGTGTATGTAAATTGTACATCTAGTGATCTACATCTACGAAAAAGTTCTAAAAACGCTGTCCTATAGAGGAACTTAATATTTAAAACACTTGAATATCATAAAGTAGATAATATATAAAACTTACCCATTGTCCATTAGAGAAGGGATGGTAAGGCAGCTGGTCTGCCCTTACATATGGAACCATCCCAATATTTGTCTAGTGGCACTATAAGATGCGTAAATCTATGATAATGACTGAGTCTAAAACTGTGCTACTTTTAAAATTTCGTAGAATTATTGGCAGCCACACATTAGGACCATAGATAGTTGTTTATAGTGCATATGTAAAAATGAAAGCCAGCCAATCGATTATTCAGCGATGAGAGATGTGCGAAGAAAACACTTTTATTTAAAAGCAAAGACGAGTAGATATCAGTTTGTTTAGAATTAGCCATATCAGCAGATTTCAGTTTATTTAGAATTAACCGCAATTGATCTCTACTGAACACAAATTTCTACAGCACCACCACTATTTGTCCTCACTAGTAGTTGAAGATAAAAATGTTGATGCTAAGTTTCTTAATATGGAAACGTTTAGCCCAAGATGGCTATTAAAACAACTTCACGTTCTTTTAAAAATCATAATCCTAATAAACAAGCAAACCAAAGTAGGTGAACATAGACTGACTTATGTCAGGAAGTGAATTAAATACCTAGAGAAAGTATGAGAAAACATCTAAAGAAGTCTTACTAAATTTTAAGTAGAGCTTGGTTTGTGATGCCAGCAGTTATTAAACGCTGGTGAACACTGTATCCAAAAAAATACTTGTATAATATTTCTTTTTTACCTTTAAGAAATGCAACTAAAAATGTATTTCATCTTACCACATAATCAACGACATGGTGGTGGTGTCCATCTCCATGTCCTTCTCCGTCTCCTGCTCCATGGCCACCTCTATGACCTCCACCATTTCCTCCTCCATGACCTCCACCATTTCCTCCTCCATGCCCGTGCCCACCATCAGTTACTTCCGCTTCAACTTTCGCATCGGGTCCTACTACAGGCCCATCAAAGAAGTAGAAAGAATTGGCATGACCACCATGACCACCTCCTCCAGAACCACCCCATCCATGGTGACCACCAGCGTTTGCACCAGAAAGAACTGCGATAATGACAACTACAAACTGCAATATAGAAGATTTATTATTAGTATATACATTTTGCTTTGACGAATAATCCACTTAGTTTTAGTAAAAAAATATATTAAATGTATCTACCAGTTAATGAATCAGTTTAATTAACCCGTGCAGAAATGTACTTGTTCCCAAAGTTCGTACCTTTGGATTTCGTTGTAGTGTTTTATCAAGAATGGAGTATTTATAAAAATAACGACACCCAAAACAATTTAAACAGAGTATCTTATTCACTAAATAACTAGGAGAAAAGATTCTGTAGATAACGACAAATTATGATAGTTACCGAGTGGTTGTAGCTCAGTTGGTAGAGTATTGATTTTACATTCGGAAGTCCCTGGCATACATTCCAGCGACTGGCCATCCTGGAAGGTTTTTTCTCAATCCACTATGCTAATTGCTTAGCAGTACCTTCAACTCTGACCGACTTCGCACCACAGTCTCCCTAAGTCCGTCCCGGCTTGAGTCAATGTTGGTTAAAGGCCATAAACAAATTCAAAGTATAAGTAGATAAGCGAAATGTGGAGAGCTAAAATTTTAATGCCCATTCACGCTAAAACCGTCAAGACTTGTCATAGTGCTTTAAGGTTAGGGTAAAACAGTTATCTCTAGCGCTAGATGGCAGTACTATATCCGTATGTCTCTAATGACGTTTTCCTTGCAAAAACTTGCAGTGCTGCTCCTGCACATCAAAGCTGGAAAGTTTAAACTTTCAGAAGAGAAATTCTTAACCATTTCAAGAGCTCATTCAACTGATTCAGTGCCGATTTTTTTTTTTTTTTCGTTTGTGTTTCGTTTTGAAATACTCGCTTGTGGCAGTGAATATCAAAACCTATGGCAATGAAGTTCTTCCAACAGTTAACAAAAAGAAAAGAAAATATTGGCAAGAAAAGAGCTCTTGTAATAGTTACGCACTTTCTGCTAAGAAAGTATAAACTTTGTAATTTGAATTAGTCGGAGCAGCATTGGATTTTCGTGCAATGAAATCACCCACACACACACAATAAAAGCACTGAAGATGTACGATGATAGTGATACCATCTAGCTTCAGAGAGTGTTTCTTCACACTAACCTTAAATAAATCTTAAATTCCAGCTGAGATTACATTTGAAAACCAACATAGTCCAAAAACTGTAAACAAAATGTTATAACGACATTTTATTGCTCTCTATAATATAATTGTCACGTGACAAACAGTAAATGGGATCGATCAACTGAGTCAGAAGTTATTCACATTTTAAGATGCCGAGAACAATGGGAAAGAATAGAGATTGAAAATTTATCTGCCTTTCTTCTTTTGGACTAATTACTGGATAACATGTGTACTTCGCGTCTATAACACAAACCTTGAATTTAGAGCTTATAGGTGAATAGCAACATAAATATAATTGGCATAGTAAATTAGGTCGAATGTAAATAAAATTGACATAAAATTGTACAACTATTTATGTTGAAGTGTAAAATATGTTTTTAGTTATCTGTAAAACATAATCTATGTTAATGTTCACATCCTATGAATTACATAGTGCAGAAGTAAGTTTATCAATATATTGGAAATAATTGATGAACCAATTCAGAATTATACTGATATAAGAAGGCATGTACAGAGAATAAGAAGATGATTATTATGATTAACGTTAAATTACAGGAAAACAGACATGGTGTGTTTTCTATGTATCAGTAGTACCATTGTTGCTCGCATGAGGTTACCATGTTCAGTTACTTATAAAATAATCAAATCTAGGACTAGATCAGTCATCCGGCTTTATAGAAATTTAGAGAACATCTGATGATGATACGAGGGTTGTTTAATAAGTCCTTAGAAAAAGAAAAACAAATTATTGTAGGTATTTGTTTTTCAATATAATCTTCCTTTAGCTCGATACACTTTTCCCAGCGTTTCTCTAACTTCTTTAAGCCGTCCAAAAAGTAGGATTTTGGAAGGTCTTCAAAATAAGCATCTGTATGGGCGATGACCTCCTCTTTCGACGTGAATCTTTTTCCGCCGAGCAATTTTTTCAAGTTTAGAAATAAAAAAAGTCACTGAGGGACAAATCTAGTGAATACGGTGGATGTTGTAATAATTCGAACTTTAATTCCATAATTTTCACCATCGAAAGTGCGCAGGTGTGCAGCCGTGGATTATCTTGGTGGAAGAGATTTTTTGCCGAACAAGGACGTTTTTCTCTCGATTTCTTGGCTCAACCGGTTCAATAATGACGCATAATGCTCTCCATTTATCGTTTGTCCCTTTTCCAAGTAATTAATGTAGATGGTTCCGCGTGCATCCCCAAAAATTGTGGCCATGACCTTGTCGACCGATTTCACCGTCTTCGCCTTGTTCGGAACCGGATTGTCATTAAAAACACACTATTTCTACTGTTCCTTTGTCACTGGAGTGTAGTAGTGTATCCATGTTTCGTCCACAGTTATGTATCGACGCAGAAACTTGTCAGGATTACGACGGAAAAGCGTCAAACCAGCCACGATTGCGTTTATTCTCCACTGAGAGCAAACGCAGCACCCACCTTGTCGAGATTTTCTTCACACCCTATTTTTCGAGCAAAATTGAAAACACTGTACCTTGTGATATGCCTGTGGCGCACTTTGATTCATCGATCACTCAAAACCATATCGTGGATTTTGTGAATCATTTCGGAGGAAGTTACTTTCACTGGATGTTCCGAACGATGTTCATCATTTGTAGATGTACGGCTACGTTTAAACTCATTTACTCAATTGTAAACAGTCGCAAACACAGGAGCAAATTTTCCATGAACTTCATCCAACTCGCCTTTGATCTCTTTCGGTGTTAAGTCTTTTAAAAAAAAGTGTTTAATCACCGTCCGAAACTAATTTTGTTTCATTTTCTATTTTTTCTATGTAAACAAATGTTTCTTGCTATGGAAATGAAACCATGTGATGGGTATAACTGAAACTTTAACAGCAGTCTAGTGAGAAATGACGCTTACTGAGAGAAAACCTCTTTCGATTCTACGAGTGCCATCTCTTGGATTTTCTAAGGACTTATTGAACGACCCTCGTAATAACACTATCGCAACCACTGTCTGTTCTTATATCTTATGGAAGTATATGCATAATACCCAGAAATAGTAGGACATAGGTAGATAACCAAGTTTCTGTGAAATCTTTTACTGATCAAATATACTTGAAATATTAATTCTGTCCTAACTATCAGTAAAACTTCCACCAAATGCTCAATAGCTACAATGCTGAAACATTCTATCGCCTCTAAAATAGTATGACAGCTTCAGAATATTACCTGTAGGTGTTCCATTACTTAAACAATTATAATGCTATAGACAGTCTTTTATAAACTGTGTTTGTCCTATACCCACAGTGTACCACGCTGTATCTCTAGCTATGTTCCGGAGTGAATTGATGTTGAGGGCATGAGTTCAGCTTCTTTTATATCACAGATGGAATAATACGGAACACAACATTTAAAGACATTCTCCTGTTTCCGGTAGTTCATGCGATAAATCACATCGGAAGTAATATTGTTTGTAAGTTAACTTTTTCTCTCTCCTCCATCTCTCTTTCTCTCTCTCCTTTCCTTTTCCCTCCATTTCTTCTCGAGAGGTGACTTTTTGCTTCGTTGGCTGCTTAAGACGCTTTGTAAATAAGGTAAAGTCTCATAAATTGTTCCACTTCGAGAATTTCTTTGATTTGTACATAATCTATTGCAGATTAGTGAAATGTAATGACTGTACATTATTGTTTGGTCTTTTAAACATATACGAAGGTTACGGTTTAGAAACTGTGATGCAAAAACTTTGGAGATGCAACATGGTGCAATTTAAAGGTCCTATAAATTATACAACTTATATTATAAATTGGACCTGTAGTAAAATTGAAGTTTGGAAGCAGTATTAAAAGATGAAAATCAAAAGATGATAATGTCTATGTATTTATGTCATAACTTGTAGTACACATGAGACTTGGCAATTTTATCCTTACTTGGAGAAACGTAACTAGGCTTTCACATGATACTTTATTTGAAGCATAAGCATTTTAAATCACTTATTTCAAATGTACACGGATATTTCAAGTTCTTAAGTTCATGTTAAATGTAGTTTGACAATGAAATTTAGGTAATGTTAGAGTACCACATAATTCTTTTCCAAAATTCATGTGGATCCAAGGTAAATTGTGTATTCTAAATTTTAAATACTACATTGAGATCTAATTACCGGAAGTTATATTTTCGCAATATACTGCACATTTTGAGTTTGATGTCAATTGTATACTTTCTTTCAAATATGTCAAAATAATGAATAACGATTCGTTCTTATTCAATCGAACTTAAATTTATCACAGGCAGACCCGTGCATTTAAAACAATGTTTATATGCAGTCAACTCTCAAAGCAGTAACGAATATTATTTTCCTTTCTCTTTTGATATTTTAACCTGTAGATTGATTGTTTTGTATGTGGGTTTCTGGATATTGTTTCAAGCAAGTCTTATTGAAGTTCCCTCGAACAAATGATTTTACACAAGAGTTTTTTGTAGTAAGAAAATTTTCACTTAAATTTTGAAATGTTTATTATACTATTTTGCTATGCGTAGCTCCTATGTCTAGTGAAAATGACAGAAATTGTGTGATAGAGATGAAGTGTGTTCCAAATTCAATATTGGCGTTCTGTTGATCACTCCTGTACACTTGTATATTTTGTGTATAATATGCCCTTAGGTCTATACTCAAGCCCCTGACTACTCTCCAGACGTGGTTAATAAAAGTAAACCATAGTGTAATTATATACCTGAAGCGGATATCTTAACTTTCCACTGATTTTTAGTAAGAAAAGCTATATTCCTATAAAAAATATATAAATCATTCACAAAAGAGAGTCCGCTAAGTAATCGTTGAGAATTTCAGCATTTTCTGTGATTCTTCGTTCCGCACTAATTTCTACTTACGCCGCTTTACAAAGCGAAATGTAAGGTATATAGTAATGCAGGAATTATCATATCCTTTTACATATATATATAAAACATGTAAAATAAGATGGTGCACTGTTAACTATGCTTCCGCCTTCATATTTAAGAATGAACGGAGAGCAATCAACAACTTCTCACCTTCGTAACTATATAAATTAGTAATATATTTCTAACAGTCTTTCTTTCTACGACTCAAACTACAATTAAAGGGATAATTGGGATGAGGACGTATTTAAAATATTTACGAAAGATGAGATGAATATATTTCATACAATCCTAAACCTGTCAGTAGGTATCTACGTGTTGGGGTTTGTATACAGTCTTTCTGGTACTTTTTCATTTTAGTTCTGGGGAGAAGCCGGTGAACCATGATTTTCTATATATATAAGGTTTTTCAGCTCATCTTACATCATTTTGGGGGGCTGAATTCAAATCCGATGAGAGCCACTCTGTAAACTTTGGGGAAACTTCTCAATCGGGAGATAAAGGAGGCGGTGTTGTATTACTTTTCATTTCTTAAATTTCTGGTGTTATCTAAGCATAGTTTCATTTCTCTCATATCCTGTTAGCAGTTAGAGTTTCAATCATGTATATGTTATAAATAGCTATAGGAGTAACCATTTGGCGAAAGTTAAAACTTTTCCCACGAACGTCAGGGTTGCCAACTGCCAATAGAATTTACAAAATGAATTTTTATGGAATATTTCATTTTTCAAAAGTTTACATAGAAAATATTTTGGATCAAGGAGATGGTTATGTGTCTGAAGCGTAAAGTTCATAATCAATGTGTCTTACCTGTAATGATGTACGGTTGTGAAACTTGGACATTGAATGCGGAAACGACTCAAAGATTGAGAGTCACCCAAAGAGCAATAAATAGATGCATGCTAGGAATAACCAGGAGGGACAGGAAGACAAATGAATGGATTCGCGCACAAACAAAGGTAGAGGATGTAATCAAGACTGCGAAGAAGATGAAGTGGAAATGGGCAGGTCACATAGCTAGACGAACAGATGGAAGGTGGACGACAAATGTACTATATTGGATTCCTCGAGAAAAGAAACGACCGAGACAACGGTCCAAATACAAGATGGGTAGATGAAATCAAGCGTTTTTCAGGAGCTACATGGATGAGGATAGCAGCAGACCGAGATATGCGGAAAGAAAAGAGGGAGGCCTTCATGCAGCAGTGGATAGAAAACGGCTGAATATGATGTGTATATATATATATATATATATATATATATATATATATATATATATATACGTAGAACTGCCAGTCCATTCAGCCACATTTGAAAGTTTGAATTTTTCAAAGATTCGTTTCAGAATACAAAATATAATCTTTGGCGTAGATGTGGGTGCAGATTGTACAAAATCTAATGCACTTTTAAAAAGCTTGGAAATCTGATATGCTTCCACTTTTATTAATTTAACTTTCAAAATTCGCAATTAGTGTGTCAAATTTTCGAAATGTGCATAGTTTCGGAGTTGCAGGGAGTCGAAAGCGTGGGAAAATGATTCTTAGATTTTCATATTTCTAACACAACGAACAGTAGAGCTGATGCGGCATCGTACCCTCAAAGACTTTAAACCTACTCTATTTGAAAACGCATATTTCATAATTCCGCAATGGGCGCGCAGGGGATTCCCCAAAGGAAGTAGGGGATTCCGGAATATTTCTGAAGTAGAGTTAGGTCGAAATTATTATGAGTTAAAAGTTTGGTTAAAAGTTAAAAGTCATATTCGTCACCCCCAGCATCCAACCGGACAAAGATATTTGATCTCTTTGATAACAAATTAATAATACAGTTGATGAAATTATACAATTCTTACTCCGGTTTGTTATGCAACGACGCATTTTTTAAATTGTTCGGTGTATGGAATCTACTTGAGATATCGTTTTGGCGGAAACGAATTATTGTTTCCTGGTGAAAACCGTCCTATTCGTGCTCATTTCGACCCATCTTTACTTTAGAAAATTTCTGGGAATCCTCTAATTCCTTTGGGGAATCCCTTGCGCGCCCATTGTACAATTTTGAAAGATGCATTTTGGGATAGTGCAGATTTAGTTTTTGACGGAGCTGTGCCACATCAGCTCTACTTTTTGTGATATTAGATATATGAAGCTCTGAAGTTCATTTCCCCACGCTTTGGGGACCCTTAAGCTTGGAAACTAAACACATTTCGAAAATTTGTTTCAGGAACTTTCGTCTTATTTTGATGTAAAGAATCACCTTCAGAAGTTTGTCGGTGTCATTTTAAAAGACGCTGTATTTGAATCTAATTTCATATCCAGATCTTCTTTGAACCTCCACCAAATCCGCGAAAACCCTAAAAAAAAAAAAAAAAAAAAAAAAAATCGGGATACATGCGCGAAAGAGCATGTCTTATACTGTAATTAGACTTCATTTTCTGGATTTCTGTAAATATTTTCATACATTCTTCCAAGCTCAAATATGCTGTGACTTGCTTTAGTTTCCTTCAGACAGTTTGCTTTAGCTCTTTCAAACTTTATAACAGCACCTTTGGCATTATTCACAGCTTCTACTAACTGAAGCTGAAGGTGTTCCTTTTGTAAGAATAAGTACAACGGTTAATCGTAGTAAATATACTAATTTAATCGAATAAAAATAACTAATAAATTCATTACATGCCTTCATTGTGAACTTGTGAAATGGTTCAATAAAGAAATTTGGATAATTTCTTCGAACATAAATTGGGTTAATTCTGTAAAATCATGGATTGTGTTATACTTTTATAACCGTCCTTTCATACTTCATAATTTTTTATGCTATAGGTGAAACATTTGGACTCTTCATAATCCCACAAAAATGCACTTTTCGTAAGCGGACATAGAATATAAGTGTTCCAATAGCTCCTAAATAATTAAATATCAGTCGAATATGGTTGGTCTTAAATACTCCCACATTGAGTGAGTGTGCTGTACAACAGCAGAAGGGTACTGTTACAGTATGCCTTGACTTAAAAAAAAATCCCAGTAAACTGCTGCTTCCATCATATTCTTAAGAAAATAAGATCTCGGAATTAACACCAAAATGTATCAGAGCTGACAAATTGTTTTCGTTATGTCCCGACATTTTTTTTTTTTTTTTCAAAAATTTTCGGCCAACATCACCTTAGGGAAAGATATGCCATATTGTTACTGAGTCAGTGCATAAACTGCTTTTTAAGAAATCATACTCATCTTTAACATAGTTAACATCAAAGTTTTCCCATGTAGGTGATATTAAGAATTTCATCCGCTAAGGCAGAAAATCATTCAGCTGCATTTAGTCAGGCAAAAATAATAATAATAATAAAAAATCCTAAATTGAAACCTGATTTTAATGGTTAGACTCTTTTTCCCTTATAATCAACCGAGGTAGTCGTGTGGTCTAGGCCAGCGTCTCCAAGGTTGCTGGTTCGAGTTCTACTTGGGGCATGGATGTTTGTGAAATTTAATCAGCGTTACCCTCGTATAGTCGTGACATGTCGAAGTCAAAAGCTACTAACATTGCCCATAAAATTAACGATAACCAAAATTTTATCTTCTCCCTTATAATCTGAAGGATCGCATTAGATCTTACAACCGAAACTTTCCAATGTGTGAAATTTTAATTTATAATTCATATGTAATGTAACGAGGACGTCTGTTAAAGTTATTTCTCTACGTAGAAAATAACTGCCTCAACCACAGATTTGAATGTTTTATATTCAAATTTTTCTCCGTTCTACCCTCGTTGGGACTATCAGTACAGGAATTACAACATTCTTCATTACTGTCCAGAAATCGTCTTTTTTGCTTTCTTTTTTTTTTACCGGCGCTATGGATATTATTGTCAAAGAATTTTTATTTTACTGGTTGCCCTAATGGTTATTTACCACATGTACCTAAATGTGAAGCTACAACGCAGAATGTACAATACGACTCTTGTCTGTTTATGAATAAACTTACAATTATATCAGAACGGTCGTAAGCTACAGTGCTGTTATCGTCCTTACAAACAATTTTATATTTTAACTAAAAATTATATGTTTCTAAACATAACTTCATTCTTTTCTTGTGGAAATACTCTCCTTCCAAGTTCATAAAGTTGGAGTCAAGGGGGGGGATATATCCCCATATCTCTCCTTACCTACGCCACTGGATGGTGATGGTAATGTAATGAACCGACAGATAACTAGTAAAAGATGCGAAGAAGCTAATGATGTAGTGAATGTGGCGCGTGTGTGTCTTAACTGCAATCGTTCAATTAATACTGAAATCAGGGAACTAGTAAACGATCCCATATATGCAATGTTAAACATATTAACACTTGTTTTATTTGTAATGGAACTAACACAGGATGTCAATGCAAACTCGAGTGCAAGTTTTCACTTCTCGGAATATTTATATTCCTGAATACGTCAGATGCTGTCCTACACATGTAGATTGCAAAATACATCGGTTATCATGTTTGCTTCCTAGTTTGCAATTTGTTCCAACACCGTATGTTATAAAAGAATCGGAGTTAATGTCTTCGAGATGCCATCAATGATAAATATGAGTTTAAGTTCAAGGATGAAAATATTTTCAGTGATCATGAATTTAATTGATTAACATCTATAAAAAAACATCTATATAAAAAAAAGAACAGTTTCGTGATTTGTTCACATTTTGTAACCCTAATCCGGAACCTGGAGGAAAAGGTAAATAACGGAAAAGCATCTTCTTTTCTTTTCTTTGTAATTTGCGTCAAGAATTATCCGATGAATTTTTAACCATGATGTTTACTCTTCGAGATAAAATACAAGTCAGATGATTTAATCAGTTCGATGAAATGACTCATTAATGACACGATTTGTTCCACTATTTATCGGATTTACTGCAGTAAATAGGCAACAATACTTTGAACGACATGTGATTGAGCTCGCATATACATTGCATAATCCAGACCTTAATGATCGCAAAGCTATTGCTTACATTGACGGAACATATAGTCGTATTGAGAGAAGCAGAAACTTTATAGTACTACAGCAATCCTAGTTTGTGCGTAAGGGTCATCATCTCTTAAAACCTTCACTGATTGTGGCACCGAATGGATACATACTTGCAATTTTAGGGACTTATTTATCAGATTTGGGAATAATAATGCACAAATGCTCCAGAGCGATTTTCTCTTTTAATTTTGTATCTTTCTACATCATTGTTAGTTACTAATGTGTCTTTAGATTGAGAAATTGAATCAAATATTTCATCACCACTAGTTGTTCACTAAAAGGCGAATTAAAATGTTGTGTTGGCTCAAAAACTTTATCACTACAATCGTAGCCTTTTCACCTAAATAAGTTGAGTAATGATTAAATTTATATGTTTTGTTAGTTCTTCAAAATTTTTATTATAAAATTATTTTCCATCATCGTTTGTAAATGTGTTGAAACTCAATATTATAAAATAGTTTCAAAAGTTTTAGTAGTGTTCATTCCTATTTTATCTTTTACTGGAATAGACCAAACAAATTTTGAAAATGTATCAAATACGTTTAAAACATATTCATAATCTTTATATATTTCTTATACTCCTTTAAAATTTCCAGTATCTATTTCTACTAAATCAGTCAGCCACAAATAATCAATTCCTTTTGTAATTACTTTAGATCGTTTATAGTTTCTTCTAGCTGTTTATGTAATTCTTCAATAATTTCATCTCTAATATTCACCTCACTTTTAGAAAACTAAATTTCTTAGAACCACAAATGACACATTTACCTCTTAGAGCCGGTCTATTATCTTAAGCTGTTTCATGTTTTCTATCTTGCGTTTTTGTTTCTTTCTTACCCTTAACACAATATGTCTCTATTTATAAATAATATTTTTTTAGCTAATTAATTGCCTACTGTTTTCATAAAATTTTAATTTTCTAAACTCTTTTCCTCCATCGTTACATAATTTTCTAGCATTAAGGAAACTCTTTGTCAGTAATTAACTCCTATATAT